>VDFB02000009.1:33899055-34083739 GCA_007258455.2 Sequoia sempervirens | reverse complement strand
AGAGGCCCCCAAGGTTGCAAGACTATCCATATCACACTAACTGGAATAATGGGAGGCCTATCCAAAATAATCAGAGGAACTTCCATGGAGTGCCTGATCCGCTACAGAAGAATACCTCAAACATGGCAGATGATCTTCCGTGGTGTGATGCCTGTGAAATGCCACACTCCTCACATCAGTGTGCTGTTGCGGCCAAGGCAATGGAAGAAAAGCAAGGCAGTTATGAGGAAGGTGATTATCCTGGCAACCCTAATGAGATTTCGAATGTGTTCATGACCAAGTCAGATTTGGAGTATGAGGAATATTCCTCTGACTGTGGTGCTGATACAAGTGAGATAGATATGAAAAGACAAGAAGGTCTTCTTCATCAGCAACAAGTATTTTCTGATGGAGAAGAAGATGATCAGTTTACTGCTTACAACCTTGAAACCTGTGGCATTTCTTTGAGGAGACCTTCTAATGAAAAGATAGAAAGATATGCAGTTGCATTGGCCGCCAGAGCTCAGGCTAGAAATGATATTCACCTTAGAAATAGGGTGGTAAAGGCTAATCCAGGTCACCAAGGGGGAATATTCATTAAAGAAGGTGATACTGATCCTAAAGGGACTAGAGCTGAAAACACAAAAACTATTACCAAAGCTAAGGAAGTCAAAGAGCCAAGAATTTGGGCTAAAAAGAATGACAAAGCTAAGATAACCAGTGAAGCTACTTCATCAGATACAAGGATGAAAGAATTAAGACCTGCAAATCAAAGTGATGGTAAGAAAACAGATGCACTGACTTCTCATGAAGTTATATTCCCAGAGATTCCAAGTTATGCACCAATTGACATGTTTCAGGTCCTATCTCAGATAAAGGTCACAGTCCCACTCCTCGAGATGATGAGGATCGATGACCATAAGCATAAAACAGTGGCAATCATCAAGAGCATTGCTGGGAACAATCAACCCAAAATGGAAGCTCAAATACTTGAAACAAGTGCAGGCCAGGGGAAGGATGATGTAGCTGGACTGAATGCAGATGAGAATCCTGAAGTCTATCTAGGAACTACAATCACTGCTAACCCTGATCTAGTCAACCCTTTCTTTCTGAGCCTGATTATCAATGGAAACTTGCTCAGAAATTATATGATTAATTCAGGTGCCTCAAATAATGTGATGCCTGTTAAAATCATGGAGGAAATGGGCTTAAAGGTGGATAGCACTTATGGAAAATGCTATGCTATGGACTCAAGGGAGATCCCTGTGATTGGAATCATAAATGAAGTATCATATAGACTGGCAGCTTGCCCTGAGAAGGAACTTGTCATGAGTGTCATAGTAGCTGATATCCCTATAGCATATGGAATGCTGCTCTCAAGGAAATGGTGTGCTTCTATGGGAGGAAGTATGCAATGTGATTTATCCTTTGCTACCTTTTCCATCGATCAGAAGGATGTTAAGATTTCCCGGGAGTCAAGGTGCAAGCATATGATTGAATCTGCTGATAAAATAGAAGAACCTCCACTCATCAACTTTGTTGACACTGATATGGATACCTTTCGAATAGAGGAAGCATAACAAGAGGATGGAGAGACCAAGTCAGTACCAATAGTCAAAGAAGTCATGCAGACTACCTTAGAAGAGTCACTTTGGACTATGTACTTTGACGAAGCTTGCTACAAGGATGGCTCAGGTGCTGGTGTCTTGCTGGTATCCCCACAAGGTAAGACCTTCAAGTATTCCTTTCTACTCCAATTTGCATGTACAAACAATATAGCTGAATATGAAGCCTTGTTGCTTGGCCCGAAAATTGCCTCTAAACATGGTATAAAATCACTGAGGGTATTTGGTGACTCAGAGCTGATTGTTTCTCAAGTCAGATCTAGATTTGTCACTAAGGACAAGCACTTGAGGCAATATAGGAATTAAGTTTGGGACACCATTGAGGCATTTGATGCCTTCGGGATAGATTGGGTAGAAAGGGGGAAAAATGCTAAGGCTGAGTTGCTGGCCAATATTGCTGTTAAACTGGATGAAGTGACCTTTAATGGCATTTTTGGTATTGAGGTACAAACCAGGCCTACAGTGCCTGATAATATTTGCAATTGGCAGGTGTTTGAAAATGACCATGATATCTTGAAATTCTTGCACTGTGTAGACCAATATGAGCATCAGGAGATCGATTTTGGCTCATATGTGGTAGAAGAGAATGGTAAAGAAACCTTGTTCGAGAATGAAGTAATTCAATTGAAGACCAATAAAATCCCAAAAGGACTGGTAGCACTGGAAAGAATTTTTGAAGGACCAGACAAGTCCAATACAAGACAAGCAGCTACTCATAAAGAAGACCTAGAGGAAATCAACCTAGGAACTAATGGTGCACCAAAGAAGGTATACATAGGAAAGAAGATGAAGCCACATGTAAGGGATATGCTGATTACCTTGTTAAAAAATATAGGCATGTGTTTGCCTGGTCTTATGATGACTTGAAGGCTTACAGGGAAGACTTGTTGCAACATGAAATTCCCCTAAAGCCTGATGTGAGACCATTCAGGCAGAAGCAAAGGCCCATCAATCCAACCTTGAGATCCAAGATGCAGGAAGAACTAACAAAATTGAGTGATGTAGGGATGATTAAGCCCATAAGGCATTCTTCATGGGTGTTAAACCTGGTTCCTGTCAGAAAAAAGAATGGTGATCTCAGGTTGTGCGTGGATTTCAGAAACTTAAATATTGCATCATTGAAGGACAATTATCCTCTTCCAAACATGGAGGTGATGCTGCAGAAGGTGACTGGGTGTGAATTAATGTCCATGATGGATGGATTCTCTGGTTACAATCAGGTTATGGTTAAAGAGTCAGAGCAGTACAAGACAGTGTTCACTACACCATAGGGAACCTATGTCTATGTGAGAATGCCTTTTGGCCTAATACATGCTGGTGCCACTTTTCAGAGAGCCATGGACGTGGCTTTTGCTGAGTTCCTAGACCTTTTCTTGGCCGTTTATCAAGATGATCTGACTGCTCACAGTAAGAAGGAAGAACACCACTGCTCGCATTTGGAGAAGATCTTTGTTAGAGCCTTAGAGTATGGTATTTCTCTTAATCCCAAAAAATGTGCCTTTGGGGTTAAAGAGGGCAAGTTGCTAGGACACGTTTCAAAGGATGGCATAAGAATTGATCCTAAGAGGATAGCAGCCATTGATAAGATTACACCGCCAAAGAATGTCAAAGGAATACAATCCTTCTTTGGTCAGGTAAACTTCTTGAGAAGGTTTATCACAAACTTCGTAGAGATCAGCAGACCCATCTCCAAAATGCTGAAGAAGAATGAGAGCATAGTCTGGTCAGAGGAGCCTTTGAAGGATTTTCAAACCATTAAAGAAGCAATAAAAGATGCTCCTGTGTTGAAGACACCAGATTACTCAAAGCCTCTCCAATTGTTCACGTTTGCCTCTTTTCACATTGTGGCAGGAGTGTTGTTGCAGAAAAATGATAATGGTTTTGAGCAGCCTATAGCCTTTTTCAGTAAGTCGTTACAAGTTGCAGAATTGAAATATGACATAAATGAGAAACAGGCATATGCATTGGTAAAAACAGTCAAAGCTTTCAGGCCTTATTTAATGGGAGCTGTCATAGTTGCATATGTACCTAGTGCTGCTGTTAAATACATCTTCACACAACAAGAAGTGTCAGGAAGGAGATGTAGATGGATCAACAGGATCCAGGAGTTTAAAATTGAAGTCCAAATTACTAAATTGGTGAGAGGACAAGGATTGGCCAAGCTTATGGCCCAAGCCAATTTGGAAGCCAATCAGATAAACTCACTAGAAGAGGAAAATAGATCACACATATGTGATATGGAGCACTCTAACTGGTACAAGGATGTGATCTATTATTTGCAGAAGATGAAATGCCCTGACAATCTGAGTGAAAATGAAAAGAGAACGATAAAGCTACATGCTATCAAATATGCTATCATAGAGGGAAATCTCTGCTGGAGAAACAAAGAAGGTGTCATGCTGAAATGCATGGATCAGAATAAGGCATTGGAACTTCTAAAGGAAACACATGGTGGAGCCTGTGGAGGACATTACATGGCCAAAACAACTGCAAACAAGGTAATGAGGGCCGGATTTTGGTGGCCTACTATATTTAAAGATGCCCATCAATTTGTGAGGACATGTGATGCTTGTCAACGTTTCTCTGGTAAGCTGAAATTCTCTGGTAACCTTCCTCTTAGACCAGTTGCAGTGCAATCTCCATTCCAGACTTGGGGAATTGATTTTATAGGTGAGATAACATGCAAATCTAGTGGAGGCCACTCCTGGATATTGGTAGCCACTGATTATTTCACCAAGTGGGTGGAAGCAATCCCAACAAAGAAAGCAACTAGCAGGGTGGTGATTGATTTCTTGATGAACAACATTCTGATAAGGTTTGGATGCCCAAAGAGAATTGTATCCGATAATGCTATGTGTTTCAGATTTGAGGAATATACTAAATTTTGTGAAAGATATGGTATCTAGATCTCCTACTCATCACCATACCATCCGCAAGGAAATGGACAAGCTGAGTCAAGCAACAAGAACTTGATGAAGATCATCAAGAGAATCTTGGACTAGAACAAAAGGGCATGGGATTCTAAATTGAAATTGGCACTGTGGGTAGACAGGGTAACTGTGAAAAGGGCAATAGGTTGTGCCCCATTTGACTTAGTTTATGGGATAGGTGCTAGATTGCCCCAAAACAACCTGATAGAGATGTACAAGTTTATTCAGGTTTATGATGATGAAATTGATAGTGAGATGCAATTGAGAATGGATGCTCTCACAGAGCTAGATGAGACTAGAAGGGATGCTCAAAGGAGAAATGCCAAGTTGCAAATGCAAGTGAAGAATCTGTATGACAAAAGGACAACTGCATGGAATTTTGAGAAAGGAGATTTGGTATTATTATGGAATGCCAGATTGGAAGATAAGGGAAAACATGGAAAATTTGATGCAATCTGGCTAGGTCCATTTGTGATCAGCAGCAAGTGGGGAGAAGATTCATATGTTCTTCAGGCTTTGACAGGTGAGATTCTTGAACTGCCAGTTCATGGACAGTTCTTGAAGTTATACTTTTCCTGAAGTATCTTATCCATGAACGTTAGCTTAGGATTTGCTTTCTGTTTTGTTTTCTTTTTGTGTCTACTTGCTCTGTCCGGGCTAGTCCCTATTTTGTTTTGGTCTTCTCTTTTGTGGTCTGCTCACCCTGAGATCTGAATTCTTGCTATGCCCACCAGGGGCATACATCCCCAACTGGAGCCTATGTTAGTGCCTATTTTGGTTATCTCTCATTTTCCAGATTGTTTGCCTTTGATTTCCCTGACAAATCTTTAGCTTGGGAATTTTCTATCATTTTGGCACGTGGGGTAAATGGGCTCCCACCAGGGTTGAGCTCAGCGTGCTAAGTGCTCATGTCTCGGATGGCTAGATCTTTCTTTTCTTCCTTTCCTTGTGTTTTTCTTTGCCTTGCGGAGGCGAAATCGGAATGGAATCAAAATCAGGATATTGCCTTTGGTTTCTTTTTTGAGTTCCATTCTGGCCCCGGCTCCGCTCGCTTTGTTTTCCTTTTGCTCAAGGCCTCGACTCTGCGTCTTCGGTTGTCTTTGTTTTTGGTTTCCTTTGGTGGGCGCGGGATCGGAATGGGAATCTATTTTGGAACCTTTTTCAAGTTTCCTGTTTCGGGTTTTGTCCCGCTCCTGGCCTTGCGACTTCTCTGTCTCGTGTCGGTTCTGGCTCCGCCTCCGCGGTCTTTTGCGGAGGCGGGAGCGGGATGGTTTTTGGTCCCGATCTCTTTTGCTCCTTTTTGTCCCCCGCTCCAGCTCCGACTCCTTCTCGTTCTTGGTTCCGGCCCCGCCTTGCCTTCGGTGTGACCTTCGGTTCTCGGGGTGACAACTTGGCGACCCCTGCTTGTCTCCCCGAGGCCTTATCTTCTCGGCCTATGTTGGTTGTGTCGGGGAGATGTCTCCCCGACCCCTTCGTGTCTCACTGATGGGCTTTCCTTTTGGTGTGATGGTTGCCGTTCGAGGTGAAGTCCTCCTGATTCCCCTTTGTCACCCCGACCCCAGCTTGTGTTGCCGACTGTGGCAGCCCCTTTGGTTCTCAGTGCGACTTTCCCCAACGTTGAGGTCCTCCCAAGTTAACGGCTGAGCTACTAATATGACTTCCTTTGTGCACGTGTTGATAATCAACGGCCACGATGAAAAAGTTACCTGATGGTTACCGTGAAATCCTTTCCTAGTCCGGTCCGTCAAATTACTGACTAAGGTTTTTAGTCGGCGAGACATTTCTTTTCGCCGTGACATCTCAGCAAGCACGGAGACCTCTAGGCGAGCATTGGCTTCTCTTCGCTATGAAGTCTTGCAGTCTGGCTGACTTCGTCTTGTTACGCTGACCCCGCCATGCTCTCGGTGTGATCTTTTGGTTTCGTTGTGATCTATGGGCGACTTTGGGATGTCCCCCCGACACCCCCTCCTTGCGGCTTGTGTTCATTGTGTCGGGGAGACGTCTCCCCAAGTTCCTTCTGTCTGGACGATGTGCTTGATGACTTCGGTATGACTCCCTTCGGCCGCGGTGACTTCGCCATGATGTTTGGCTGACTCGGCCATCTCTCCTTGACTCTATGGTGCACATGGTATCCTATGTGGACTTCGCCAGGGTGTCTTGCCAACTTGTTAGCCTCTTGTCGACTGTGATCAATGTTCGATATGGCATGTTTTCTTTGCCCTGATGTCTTCCCGACATCGCTTTCTCTTGCCGATGGTGCTTCTTGTTGGGGTATCGTTGTGATCTCCTGCTAATTGTGCCTTCTCTCACTGATGTGGCATTGCTGTCACTGTGATGTTTTGCTGAATGCGCCTGGTCTTGCCGAATGATAAGTTTGCTCGATGAAACATTGGGTTCTCGGCATGTTGTCTTCCTGACTCTGCGGTGTCACACCGACTGGTTTGCTGGAAGCTGTGGCCAACATGGATCAAGCCAGTAACACATTCAATGTGGTTGGTCACTTGGCCCGTGGCTCGAGGGTGACGACGATGAAGATTTCATAGGATCGGCATGATGGCCTCGATTTGGTCCTGAACCTCGATTGTTGGTGCTGGTTGGTGCAGCAGAGATCGAATTTATTGCAAAGTTAGGACATTGGGTTTTCCGATGAGAAGAAGTGGTTGGAACAATTGGCTTCTGCATTTGTGGCCTCTGGATTTGTGATGATCGCACCCACGGATTCCCTGGACGACATGGTCTATGTACCTTCCTGGTTTGATTGCCATGGCTGCCCATTCCTGTACTTGCTCATTTCGACCTGGTGGTGTGACATTCTCCCTGTTCCACCTGACAGGAGCTTTCAAGATGATTCAGATTGGTTGGTGGAGGTTGGTGGCCTAGTTGCTTGATGTTTTCTGAGGATGTTAGGGTTTCTGTTGGTGTCCACATAGACTCATGCTAACTGGTGACCCTGACTGTATAAATGTAATTTCTTTCCACTTTGTAAGGGTTCGATGGTAGTTTGAAAAAATTGTAAAGGGAACCAGTTATCTCTGGTTGGGTAGCTAGGGCTCGATTTGAAGCAAGAACACTTAGGGAAAATCAGATTATTGCCAATCTTTGGGATCTAGGGCATATTTCATTGAATGTAAGGTTTTTGGATATAAATGGAATCACGAATATGACTGATTGAATTTAAAAATCTCTCCTTGTAATGGTGTGTGTGAAATTTTAAGTGAAACTAATGATCAAGGGTCATTTCATTTTCTGGTTTTGGTTGATGCTCTTGTTTAAGGAATGGGTTAAATTGCATTAATCAATTTGGAGTTTTCTATGCATTATTAAGGGATTTGATAAGAAGTTTGATAGATTCAATCACTGGTTCATGGGTTAATAAGGTTAACTTCATAAAGGCTTAGGTTTCCAAAGTTAAATACCCCTTCTGTTGCACATTTTCATGACTCCTTGCCCAAGGATATTGGCACTGATCTAGTGACATTTTTTATATCTTCACTAGCCTGGTTGTTCAATCAGATAACAAATATTTTAATTAATCAATTCTGTTTCATGTTATACTATATCTGTGTTATCATTCTTAACAGGATATACATTGTTTGCTCAAAGGAAGCCATCTCTGAGTGAACCCTGGTATATATGCTATAAGGAGATTGAATCTGCTTTGTTCAAGGGATTACCCCCTGGGTCTTGCAGAGCCCGAATTGAAGGAGATGGCAGCCACAAGTGTTGCATCTCGTCTGTTGGCCATCTGTCTAGCGATTATTCAGGCATTGAGCTTGGCAAGCTCATAGGTGTTTGCACAGACCTGCTGGTTAGTTGTTTCCTAAACAAGAAAAACAACCAACATATATAATATCTGAATCATTGTGTGTATATCTATCAAAAGTATAATATCCATGAGGCTATCAAAAAAGATCCCATGAATTTATATTTGTATAAATAATCAGGCGAATAATTAAAAAAGTGTCTGTACGCTAGCTAGCCTCGATGGTTGCTTGAATGTCTAGCCTGTCTCTTTAATGGTTGATCCTCAACCTAGGGATGTGCTCCACTCTATGAAAAATCAGGCTACCTCATCACCTAAGGGACATCCCAATGATAATGCATATGATAATATGCAGCCTCAATCACTACCTCTCTGGATAATCAGGTAGAAATTGTCCGTCCCTGTGATGCAGCTGTCATAGCCTCTAACTATTGTCATTGCTTGATCTCCTATACCAACTGCATATCTGAGGTTTGTCTGAGATGATTCTCCTGATCCCTCTTTGCTGTGAGTGATAGTACCTGCTGCTGAGCCTGATCTCGCTCAATTGTAACCACCTGCAACTGTTGTATCTAAACATCATGAGGATCTAGCCCTAACGATGGTTTATTGTACTAGCTACTGCTGCACGAGTGGTGCAGATGCACCCTAGCAGAGCATGCCTCAAGAAGGAAACTTAAAGTTTTGATTTCAAAAATGTTGCTCTATTATTGTAACAAGGTCTAAATAACCATAATAGGCTTGTTTTGGGTCTTAGAAAGTCTTTCGTATAAAATGTAAAAAGAGCAAAATTTGACAAAATGTTGTCAAGACAATTTTGTAAAAATGCAATAAATTGTAAAAGGAAGGAATGTGAACAATAAAGGTAGATAAAGGGTTGGTTTTAGGTGGTGGATTGGCTTTATTAAGGCATTTTGTATCCTCATAATCTTCAAGGAAGGTTAGGGAGTGATTTAGGAGTGTGGAGATTAATGAAAAGTTCAAATTTTATGTTATTTTTTTTATAATTTCTTGTTTTAGGCCATTGTACGACCATATTTGTGCAGAAAAACCTATCCTCCTCCATTATAGATTGAAGCCCTATGAACCCTCTTTAAAATTATTTTGATTTCATTTAAAACCATTCTATTTTAAGAAAGTTATGAGCAAATATCTTTTGGCTGGTAAAACCCTATTCTAGGGTAAACAATGAGTATTCTAAATTGTGTTTCTTACATTTCCTCCAGTGAAAACTGCTAAAAATTGGTATATGGTGAGTTTTGGGTGTATTCTAATGGATTACAAAGTTACAGAGCCTGAAGAAGTGGTTTGGGGTAAATTTAACAAAGCCCTAGGTCAGAAAATGTGTAAAAGACTGGTAAAAGCTATAAACAGTGGGGTTTTATGAATTTTGCTCATGGTTTTTGAGTCCTCCAAGAGTTATATTGGTTTGAAAAGATGTTTGGATGTATTTGAGTCTATTTATTGATGGGGTGTGGTGAATTGATAGGTTTTAGTCATTGTTTATTAACTACCCTATTCTGGTAGAGTATTAGGAACAGTCAAATTCTGTGTTTTGATGGTATAAAAGATGCTCTACTTGGTTTCCAGTGATTTTAGAGGTTGTATTGGTGTGTTTTGAATCCTCTCTAGATTGGTTTTGGAGGAACAAAAGGTTTTATGTTCATTTGGATACCAACCTTTCATGGCATGCTTGTGACAATCACCTTTTTGAGCCTAAAATTTAATGGTTAAGGGTAGGTGTTTGATAAAAGGACATGAATACAGATTGGGAAGTGGTCTAACATGGTTGTGCAGGTATTTTTATACAGGTTGATGCCCTTGGTAAACTGAAATGAGCTTGGAAATGTGTAGTTGATTGTTCATGTGGTCTAAAAGGGGCCTAATTGTTGTTTTGAACAATATACTTGGAAAAAATCACTTGTTGGAGTTGATTATGTTGGAAAAAGGATTGGGTCATGTATTTTGATGTTGTATAATGTGTGTGTTGAGGAATCAATAAATGGTTTTGTGCGTTGTTCAAGAGAATTGTGAAGGAAAGTTTCCTTGTAAAGAAGAGTTGCATTAAAAGTTGTTTGCCTCAAGGGAAGTTTTTAGTTTAGTGATTGGATTTGTTGTCAAGAGGAAGTGAGTTGGGTTAATTGTGTTCCTTTTCTTGCATCAACGGGTTGTCACTGTATGGGTGGCTGTTGATGTAATGGTGGTGGGGGTGCACTCAGGACCTGTTCATCTTGCATATGGCCATCCTGGCCATCCTATCCTCTATCCCATCCTCTGCACTGCCCTTCCTGTGGCTGGCCTCGACCTCTGCCTACTCCTCTCCCTCTTAGCCTCCCTCGTGGAGGTATACCTATTGGATTTTTCAGTCTAGGAGGGGGTACGAACAATGCATCATATACAGGCATTGTCTGTGTATTTGTCTATCCCTGATCATAGGCCCATGGCCTCACAACCAAATGTCTAAAGCCCTCAACAACCTCATGGGATGGGATAGTATGCCCCCAAGTCACCTCTCATTTTTATCTAGAAAAAATGCCTGTATATGCATCATTGGGCCTATCCTACCTCTCACCAAACTATCTGGCAACTCTATTAGGTAGGTACCTCTCAATCATGGTATGCTCTCGACCCTACATATACTGGGTCTGTTGAGAACATAATAACTATTGTACAACATCATACCATGTTGGCATATGAATCCACGACCACCATCTAAACATTGTCATCTCATCAATCACTCTCCACTAGTATAGGATACCGAGTTACCATGTGTGCTGACGAGCGATGGCACCTCTATACCTCTACACGACCAGATCATCTGGCTCCACATCTGCCATGTGGAGAGTCGGTTGGAGCATGACAATGTGCTCCCATGCCCATATGTGAAGAAGGGTGACCCTTGTACCAATTGATCTGCCATCGCAGTATGTGAAGTCATGCATATCATGGTAAAGGGAGGCCAACATCACTAGTCCCCATTCATACTAGGTCCTCCAAAAAAGCATCTTGTGCCATGCCAACCCCCATCTAGGATTGAATCCCCTACTTGATCGATCTGGGGCAACCAACCTCGAAATCACTGCTGCAATGATGAATCTGAAGGTCGACACCTGACCTTTTTACATCTTGATGTCAATTTGGGAGTTGACCAGGGCAATGGACTCCTAGTCAAGAACCTCATGACAAGAATCATATCCTACAACAATGTTGTAAATCATGTGCTCACCATGTATCGACAATCACAAAATATACCATACATCCTCTAGCGTCATTATCACCTTGCTGGTGGGTACGTGGAATGACGAGGTCTCGCTATGCCATCGCTCACATAGTGCTGTCATCATTGCCAAATGGGTCTGGACAATGGGCATGTAGGTGACATACCACAAGCCAATCTTTCCTAGGTGCTCCTGTTGAAGCTCAGAAAAATCATCAAGTCTGGACAACACAGTCGGCCGGTGCTCATGGGATATCAAAGGCTGGATAACCTCCTACACCCGTGAAGTGCACAATGTCAAAATTCATAAAAATTGGCTAAGTTTGGAGTTTTTATCCCCCAAGATGACAAAAGCATTGCTATTTACGAAAGCGTCACTATAGTCCAAATTCCAAATGGTGACACTACATACATTCAAATTGCAAATCGCAAACTACGTTGCTCATCACATCCTCATCGCCATTTGAAATTTGGAAACGCTAAATCTAAATTCCAAATTGGGTAGGTGCATCGCTATTTACACCTGTGTTGTGATTTGAAATTTAGAAACCCTAATTTTAAATTTCAAAGTACGTTGCTCATCACAGTAGCATCGCGAAAAATAAAAATAACGTCACCGATTCTCAAAATGGTCGCAATACAACGACGCTGCCCTAACCTAAATTTCAAATTACAATAAATACGCTCAAAAGTCAAAATGCAAGGAAATGTTCAAATTGCATACTAGTGGTCCTGCACTTAGAGGCATCTAGTACTCTCAAACCCGGTCGAAAATGTGTTGTGGGAGCACTCGTTGCGCCATTTCGTCAGGAGGTCAGAGCTCAAACTGCAAAAATTTTCTAAGGTGTGAATGCACAAATGAATTGAAAGTGACCCTCCATCACCTATTTATGCCTGCAAATTAGGGTTTTTTGCCCTAATTTAACCATGCAGCTAGGGTTTTTACCAATTTCACCAATCTAGCCAAACTAAAGCTTATTTTGCACCGTTTTTGTGTTTTTGACATGTTTTTTTGCATCCCAAAGCCTTTTCAGACCCTTGTGGTAGCATTTAACCTTTGTCAAGAAATCAACCCAAAATTCAATTTTTTTTCCCGATTTCTTGAGGGAGCAGGGAACCAACTTATTCCTTCCATTGGGGCAATAATGGGGAATCTAAAAATCATGAAATTTTTATTTTTTGATTTGATCAACAGTTTTTAATCCAAAAAGCATCAGTCTTTGAACCAACATAGCAGGTACCTCGCTTCAAAGAGGGGAAACATGTAGACACTTAAAAATGTTTTGAATGATATCATGCACTCAAATCTGGTATACTAACATCATTTTATCTTGAAACCCTTTTTGCTTAATTGATTAAATTAGCCTAGCTATTTAATTAATTATGTCATTTACATCTATTAACCTAATTAATTTAATCAGGTTAATTCACCCCCTTTCATGCTAACACTTCGTCTTGTTAAGTTGAATAAATCTAATTATTAAATTTAAGTTCCTAAGTCTTCTTATTAAATTAAATAACTCTAAGTGATCTAATTAAATATCATTTCACTTTCCCTTTTTTCATTAAATCACTTTACTTAATGATATAATCTAATTCCCCTTAATTGCATAAATTAAACCTTTGTTTAATTATCAATTACTAATTAATCTAATTCCCCCCACTTGCAAGAGAATATTCCTTCCCCTTTTGCACATTAAAACTTTATTTTAATTTGCTAAATATCTATTTCCCTCACCCATGAGAATATTCCAAAGAATATTCTGTCCTCACTCATTTGAAAAAAGGAATATTCTTCCTTGTAACAAACTTACAAAACTTCATGTGCAAGTTAACATACAAGACTTCTTGTGCAAGTTAAAAATGTGTTTGTTTGAAAGAATGAGAACCCTTGATTCTTCCCTTGATCCATGTGATCATTGATTCTCATCTGTTGATGAGAATCCATGATCCATGTTTCATCCTTCCTCCCTTTTTGACCATTGATTAACCTTTTTGATCTCAACCCTTCATTTCTCATTTGTCCTCCTATAAATAGGTCACTGTTTGGAGATAAATGGATCCATCTTTTTTAGAGAAAACTTATGTTGTTGAAATCACTCACACTCACACTCATATTTAGCACTTATTTAGTATCATTTGATCTGAATTACTTGCATTAATTATTTTAGCTTCCATTAATGGATTCCATAGTAACATAGATGCATTCATGTAACTTATTTGGTAATTAGGGTTTGAAAATTTTAGCTTAAAATCCATTTAGATTAGCCTTGCATATATCCATATCGATCATTTTAGCATAAATCATGTTAAAATAGCTTGCATCATGTTCATTTAGCATTTAAATCACGTTTCATCACACATCTAACAATGGTTTCATGAGTTTTCTTTGATAAAATTGATTGAAACAAGCTCATTATCCAAGGGATTGGGAAAGGGTCGCCGTTCCACATCAACGTGACACCACTCCCCTAATAGGATAAGTTTCAATTGATTAGAATAGGTGTCTTTAAAAGATTTCATAGTTTAATATGTTAAGTTTTAATGGATTCCTAGTTTAATGTTTATTTGATTGATCTTATTGGGATTGACGTTTAGTGGCATAAATATACTTTGAATCCTCATGGATCAAGTGTAGTCAGCCCATACTAATCTGTCAGTCATAGGAGCAAGCATCTCATTAATAGTGTTAGGTATCTAGGGCTATGATATTATAATGTATTACGTGGATGGAAATACCAATATATATAACACATCCCTTGAGTTAGTTATATTGGATCAATTAGATAACTTATGTAATTAATTATATCAAGTGATGAATAGGCCTTCATTGGAAATACATCTCCATTATATTATTAGAAGAAGGTCTATATAAAGAAGGCGATTATCATTGTAAGGATATGTGTTGAGTATGATATTGTATTTGGGATAGATGTTAGAGATATATCGTGGAGTAGCTTCTTCCATAAGGAGCATTGTATCGTGTTACCCTACCTTGAGAGTTTATTCTATATATACATATATCTTAGCCCACAAGAATTTCTTGTGTTATGTGCGACCTTTGTTCTAATGTACATTGTTTTAATTATATGTGTGTGGATCTTAACAAGTGGTATTAGAGCTATGATTTGAGCAAGGTATTAAGGAAAACACCCTAATTTTTAAAGATTTTCCTATATCTTTTAAATTGATGTGAGTTTTTGGTGTTTTTTTTTCTAGTCAAAGGATCATCTAAAGAAACTATAGCCTAAAAATCAATTTTATATCATGAATATTAAGATATTTCTTTCATTTTTATGATTTTTCATAAATTTGTTTTATAGATTACAAATCAAGGATTTTTTTTTTGATATTTTTACATTTCTAGAAAGCTTCAAGAACTTTAGGAGGGGTGTATTATTTGTATTTTTTATTTTGAGTAAAAATAATTAGAAATTGATTAAATAAAGGTTGGATATATGGTAGAAATTTAGAACCCTTATTTCATTTGGTTTCTTGATTTTGATGGAAGTGGAGATGCATTAGAATGGTGACAAAAATAGAAAAGAGCTCATGGTAAAAGTGAAATATGGTTTGTTTATTTTTTATTGTACTTAGAAGGTGAAGCTAAACAATGGTATAATTCATTATGTATGTATATTTCTTGCTTAGACGGACTAGAACAAGCTTTATTTGATAGATGGGCTTGAGAGAGAGGAGGAGGAGGAGGGGGAAAATAGGACGATGAAGAGAAGATGAAGGATATTAGTATATCTACTTTTTCTCCTAGGAAGGAAGATTCAATCCTTCAATTTTATGGATGTATTCAAAAGGAAAATTCTATTACCTATGTTTAAGTCCTAGCAACAAGTATAAATTTTTCAACAAAGAATTTACCAAGAAACTAAGTACAAGCAAGATACATCAAGGATAGTTAAATGGTGTGTAAGGATATTCAATTTCTGTAAGATTTGGAGTTCTTTATGGATAAATATATTTTGCATTCAAACTCTTGTGCTTTGAATATGGATGGGTTAGATATTGTTCTTGGATATAATTGATTAGAATCTTTGGGAACAATAAGCATTAATGTGAAAAATAAGTTCATGAAGCTTTGGTATAGGAGGGAGAAAGCCACATTATAGGATATTACACATAATGAAGTCCGAATGAAATTCAAGGAAGTGTAAGTTCAAGGATCTATAAAATATTGCACTAATGAATTATAGGACAAACAAGAGGAGTACTATGTAGAGAAAAAAGAGAAGACAATCAATTATATTCATGAGACAACAAAACAAGTGGAAAACTAGTGAATTATTAAAAAAGGTTCCATAGACATAAAAGGATGCAATATATAAGCATTAACATCATTCTGAGAGTCATCAATTATGGAGGCATGATAATATATCAAATTATTAATTCAAAAAATATGGACCTACATGGAATGAAAAGAACAACTACAATGATTAGTGGTATCATAGAAGTAATGGTTATTTGTGGTAGAAAAGGAGGACTTACTGCAATAAGGAATGGGTTCAAACAAATGAATCAAAATATGGATCAAGGATGGAACCTAGGTATGGTCAAGCTAAAACTATTATGAGGGTTAACTGAGGATGTTTGGATGATTGGTCACGTCATCATATTTGTAATGACTTGCAACAATCATACTATTTGGCTTCTTCTCATGCTTCAAAGACAAAGCACGCCAAGGAGGGATGACATGTTAAATAATTAAGGATATGACATTACAATGTATGTGGATAAATGGAAATACCAACATGTGGCACACATACCTTAAGTTAGTTATATTGGGTCACTTGGATAACTTGTGTAATTAATTATATCAGGTGATGAGTAAGTCTTCATTATGTTTTCCCCTCCATTATATTATTAGGATAAGGTCTACATAAATAAGGTTACTATCATTGTAAGGATTTGCACGTTGATTATGATATTGTATTTGGATAGACCTTGTAGATATAGCATGGAGTGGCTTCTTCTATAAGGATAGTTGTACAATGTTACCTTACCTCAAGGGTTTATCCTATTCTTCATATATTGGATATTAGGGAACATTGGTCCACAAACATCTCTTATGTGGATTTTAATATTTCTTCTATATTTCCTTATTTTAATTATTATTTATGTGGATATTAAAAAGTAGTATTAAAGCTACAATTTGGGCAAAGGTGAGGATAAAACCCCCATTTTTACAGATAAACCTATATATTTCAAATGGCTATGATTTTTTTGTAATTTTTCAATTACAGTTGGAGGATCATTCAAGGAAGTTCAACCCAAAAACTAGGTTCATATTATCAATATTAAGAGAGATTATATTTTTTAATGATTTTTAATGAATTTTATTTCTAGGCCACAAATCAAGGAAAAATTATGATATTTTTTACATCTCTAGAAAGCTCACCAAAATCTAGTAGGGGTGTATTATTTGTATTTTTTTAGGTTGACCAAATCATGAAATGATTAAACCAAGACTGGCTATATAGTAAAAATTTAGAAACCCTAGTTTTAATGAGGTTTTTTATTTTGATGGAATCGAAGATGCATTAGAATTATGGAAAAAATATAAAAGAGTTCATGGTAAAAGTGAAATATAGCTTGTTTTTTTCCATTGTACTTGTGTGCAATGATTTTAACCTAAAAATGCAAGGAAATCAACTAAAACCAAGCAAACACTCTTGATAAGGGCCAAGATGGAGCTCAAACATACACAAAACCACATGAAAATGGCATCCAAGAAGAGCCTGATGTCATGATTGCCCCGTGGATTCAATGATATGTGTGCTCTACACCAATTTTGGCAGCATAACAACTTTTTTTTGCTCAATTTTGATCATGGGATTGCAAGATTCATGATAGTTGAATGAAGGCTTGTGTGCATGAGTGTGTTAGATTGCATGATATTTGGAAAAATGACTAAGTGTAGTCATTTATAAGGGGGAGAGGAGATTGGACGATTGAGATTGAATCTTAGGATAGATCAAGGGTTGAGATGGAAATCTCAACTCTTGAGGTGATGACACTTTTCATTAGATGGGGGGATGAGAGGATGTGCAAGGTACTTGGAGGTACCATAGGGAATGGGAAAGATGTCCTCATAAAGGATTTTCTTGTCCAATCTTTCCAAATCATGGGAAGATGGGACAAAAGGGAATTTATAATTCCCTTATAATCCTCATAGGGAAGAGAAAAGGAATTAAAAATTCCTTGGATGTTGGATGAATAAAATGGAATTAAAAATTTCATTGGGGTATGGGTTGGCTTCTCCAAAAGAGAAAACAATTAATGATGGGTTGACTTGGGGATGTGCCATAAATGACATGAAGATTAGGTTAGTTTAATCCTAGGTTTTGATTGTGCAAGTAAAGGATTAGGTGGGTGATTAGGTGGCTAATGAAAATTAGGAAGCCACTTGCATATGTTGGAGGATGTGACACCTCCTAATCAAGGATTAGGAGTGTGCACATCCTAAACTGAGGATTATGGAAGTTAATCAGGGTTAGGGAAGGATTATAGAGGATGTGACTAGGTGAGAGAAAGTGAGGAGGGGAATCAAAAATTAAATTTAATTCCTATGGGGTGAGTGACTAAATTAAATAAATTAGTCCATTTATTTAATTTAGAGAGGAAAGGTAAGGTAGTAAAGTATTTAATTAAATAATTAAATATTCTAGAAGACCTTAGGAAAATGATGAATATTAATCAAATAATGACAATATTATTTAATTAATGTGGATGGGAAGATGGAATATATGAAAAAAGGTAAATTTGACCAATCTAAATGGTCAAATTTAGGTGTCTACATTTTTCCCCTCTTCAAAATATTGTTAAAATAATGATGTTTCGAAGAAAAATAAAATATAGTCGACTCGATAGAAGAAAGTAGGTGATGAGATTCCCCAACATGGAGAAGATGACACAACAAAAAAATAGAATATGATAGGATGATTCCCCCTTGAGAGAGTGAATGAGAAAAAAGGTCCCCAAAAAATGTCTCGATAGAGAAAAAAGGAAAGGATCAACAAAATTGTAGTGAAAAATGATGAAGAACATAAAAAGAATGGAAGAAAAAGGAGTTACAAGGTGCAAATGGGAGTAAAAAGAAGAAATTAGGGTTTAAGGGGTAATTAGGGGGACTTATAAATAGTAAATAGGGGTAAATTACTATTCATTTTTACCCTAGATATTCAAGAGAGCATAGAGAGCGTAGAGATAAAAATGCCATGTGGACAGAGCTTCCCTCACTCATTGGATGTAGTTCGAGTGCGGGTGTAGAGAGGAGAGTGTCCCACCCATGTACGATCCCTAACTTCACTTTGTTCCTTGTAATTTTTGGAATTTATTACGATTCAAAGTCCACAATTGAGAAGATCTACCCATCACGACAAGGTAGATCCACCGAGGATGGGTGGACATGTTGAAAGATGATTACACTTGGGGATGGGAAAATGTGCCTAGAGACAAGCAGATGCACTAGTAGAAGGGGGATTCTGTAATTGGCGGGTGAGCTTCGGGATGGGTAGAAGCGGAGCATGGGTGGATCCAATTAAAAGTTAGATCCACTCATGGAAAGGTGGATGTGTGATGGCCCACAGGGGCAGACACACTAGAGGAAGGGAAGATATGCTCCTAAATATTTAGGGGTGGATCCGATGATGAACAGGTAGATATACATCACCCACAAGGGAAAATGAAAAAGAAGGGCGGACCCGTTAGATAGGCAGGCCCGCTTATAGATAGTCTAATGTGCTCCAAGCGCACAGGGGAAGGGGAAGATATGCTAAAAGGAAAATCCACTATGGGGATAGGCGGATGCACCAAAATGGAAAATCTACCAAGTAAAAAATAAAAAGATAAAAGAAAGCTAGACGAAAAGACCTAACATAGGGATGATTTGATGGATGTAGAGCATAGCAAGCCTACAAAAATGAGAGAGATGATCAACAATTCTGCAACTTGTTAGAGTATTTGGTATGGATGAGTGGGTGGTACTAGATTCGACAGGGCTTTGTTATGTAGTGATAATACCAACCTTGAGTGCACATAGGCCCATGTTGACGGAATTGGTGGAGCGATGGAGCTTTAAGATGTGCACCTTCCTCCTCCCCACTAGGGAGATGACCATGACATTAGATGACATATGGAGGATCCTGCATTTACTGATCTGAGGGGAGATGGTGGAGAGATCCATTGTATAGACATTCCCTTAGTTACTGTAGGAATTATTGGGGAGGACCAACCTTCCATGCAAGGGTTGAGTGCTAGATGTAGATGGATGCTATGAGATGGTGTCAAGCTTAGCCTTGTACTTATGTAGTTTGGTCAGTGATATACTATTGCTGGATAGGAGTGGAAATTTTTTCAGTTTGACCTTAGCTGAGGTGGTGTTGGATATGGTAGGGAGGTCTACGAGGTTTGCATGGGGTGTCTACTTACTGGCACAATTGTATAGAGATATGCACATGATCTACTACTGCGAGGGGGTCAGCCTGACACATGTGATGCTAGACTACAAGTGTGGGATTGGGAATACATTCAGATCACCAAGCCTATGATACAAGTGAGGGAAAAGGGGCAAGTAGATGAGCCCGTGGTGTTTGTGTGGGGGATACTATGGGGAAATCAAGAGCATGGATCCATGGCAAAGGAGGATGGATAATATTTAGGAGGGTGACATCGTATGGAGGCCCTACTGAGACATTTAAAGATGGGATAGGGAGGATAATATGTATTGTCAATTTATGTTTAGCAAGTGCTATTTGATTGGGAGACAACTATTCATCATTGGGATGTACAGGTCTGATAGAGTGACCTAACAATTTGTGGTGCGATAGGATATCCTAGAGCCAGAGGAGTGATTAGCTCGAGTGACTAGGGAGATAGGATTATGGGGCCCATAGGTGGCACAACACATGGCAGTATCATCCCAAGAATAGTTGGGGGAGGTAGGATGGGATTGGAGAGGAGGATTGGATGACCCAACCTTACACAGAGGTATGTCGAGTGGTGACGGGGTAGGAGGCTAGAAGCAGTGATGGCTCCATGTGGATAGGAAGTGGGTGTGAGGGTACTACAATAGGTACCAATAGGATAGCAGGGGGAGGAAACAACCAACCAACCACAACAAAGAGTATGGAGGATAGTTCTACAATCAGAGCAAAGATAGGAGGGTGAGCAGATTATGGAGGAGGTAGTGGAGGAGAGAGAGGAGGAGGATGAGCAGACTGAGGAGAGTGTAGATGAGGGAGAGGAGAGTAGGGATGAGGGAGAGGATTACGATGGAGAGGGTGAGCGAGATTCCATGGAGGTAGTGTGACATAGACCATGACCAGGAGAGGAGGGGCGATGAGGATAATTTAGCAGGGCAACTAGCAATGTCCAAGAGCCACATTGAAAAATTGTAGGGGTTGTTGAGGTAGATGAGGATGATGTATAAAGTAGGACTATAGAGTGAGATAGCCCACAAACACAAATTGATGGATAGTAGGGGTATTTGGCCACTGTCATTGTAGAGTGGCACAATTTATAGACAAAGGTGAAAAGGCTACAGGGTGAGTTGGTGATAGACATATTAGAGAGAGATAGCCTCAGGGAACAAATGGAAACAATGTAGGGAGACCTCATGACCATCGTAACAAAGAGGGATAGTCTAAGGTTGGCACGAGAGGTATAGGAGGTGGAGAGAGCATAGATGCAAGTGAATAGGGATAGATACTGCAAAGAGAGGGATCTTTCCAGGGCCTTTGGAGTAGATATATAGAACATGATTCAAGTGATAAGAGAGGTTGAGTACTATAGAGTACTATATCATACAATCATTCTAGCTACAGAGAGACAACCCTCATTCTCAAAGGTGAATGTAGGGTGAAGTGGGTCCCAAAGATCAAGATCAACGAGGAGTGGGGGGTCAACTAGGAGAGGGTCCATGAGATGAACATGGGATGGAGGAGGAGGAGGAGGAGGACTGAGCGAGTTAGTGCCACCATCAACCACAAATTAAAATGTTGTGAGCAATGGTTAGATGGGATGCAGGTGGATACAGGCACTAGTTTTGACAGGCACATAGGTTTTTGTTGTGATGGATATATACCATGTATAGATATTGATGATTCATTGACCAAGATGTAGGTCTTGAGTATATCATTCAGCCATTATTTGTATTCATATTGATTCAGGACACATGATGTGTTATATGTATATGGACTATGATTTTTGATATACCCATACATCGAATTTCATATTATTTTGATCACATTATGGATGTTTATGATATAATTTATTATTGTGATATGAATTATGATATGGAATCTGATGATTTTGATGATATACATGTGTTTATATGGATGTGATTAGATGGAATATGTTTTATGTTTATGCATGGATGGTTATGATGGTGGATATGTATGGATAGATGTATGTATGCATGTGATGATTATGATGATATTTATGATACATGACACTAACCGATTGTGATGTAGGATATAGCAACATGTGGATGTATGTTGATGTTTTATTGACTAACATGTGTGATGCAGGATGGATGTTCATACCTATATGTGATGATTTTGATGGTGTTATGGTGGATATTTTTGATGTTTATTATTGACATGTGATGGATGCATAATAAAATTGAAATGGATGTATATGGAATGCAATGAAAATGATCCTAATGCAATCTAAATGAATGAATGGTAAATGAACCTAATGATATAATGTAATCTAAATTTAAAAACAAACTAATCAAAAGATGTTTAAAGTCAAAGACTTAAAAAAAATTATGCAAATGAAATGATAAGAAATTCCTAGAATAAAAAATCTATATTATCCTAAAGCAACTTAATGAAAATGAAATGAGAATGTAATGATGAAAAGATGCTTAAAATAACAAATCTATACTATCTTAAACAACTTTAATGCTAATGGAATGATAATGCAATGATTAAAATATGAACAAATGATAGATGTAACCATAGGGTACTAGCCAAAACTGAGTCAACCTGATGGGGAAAAGTGATGGGGGGATCCTACTTGCACAACCAAAATGCAATGATTAGGAAATAAATGATAGGAAAAGAGATGAAAATGATGGGGGGAAATGATAGGTGGTAGGATGATGGATGGGGGGATGATAGGATAGTGACAAAAATTGAGCAATTTAATTGTTATACATTATGCTGCCATATAGTGAGCACTTAATTTGATATAGCATGGGATACTATGTGATTGGATTAAAATATGGGTGAAATTTAGTGGCAAAACTACCCTTGTAATTCTATTTAATTGGAAAGTATGTTTAAATCAATCCTTGGGAACTTTATGAAGGTTTCCTTAGTTTATTCCTTAATTGTCAATTCGGGGGTCGTGAACATATGAAAGATATTGGGGTTGTTTTCCTAAGGGATGGAACTAGAAAGCTAAGTGTGGATGGATGAAACTACATACAAATTGCATTTATTCAGAAATTTGGTTTTCAAGCTTCCTATCAACTCTGTGAAAGGAACCTATGCCAAAAGTAGTATGTAATAAAGGCAGACTAAAACCAAATAGTAAAATAGAACTAATAATTCTTAGTGAAACTAAACTATCATGAAGCAAATAAATACTAGAATTGAAATGTGAAGTGCTAGATCAAGTCCACATGTATTAATAAGCATCCCAATTAACATTGTTTGAAATAATCTACTAAATTAAGTTCACACGAGGCAACAAATACATTGATTAAATTTTATTGAAAAATAATCTACCAAACTAAATACACCTATAACAAAAAACACACCGATTAACAATACATAAAATAATAATTAACAACACATTGAATAGTTTCAGATTAACATAATAATTAAAGATTGAAAAAAAACTTTAAAAACTAAAGAATCTCGTTACCACACAACACACTAATTCTACAACAATTCACCAGGAAATCGAGGAAGTGGGCCTTTCCTTTGATTATCCAGTGATGAAATGAAGATTTATCCCATGCTAATCAAGATTCATACAACTGATAAGTTAAATCCCAATCTTTTCGAATCAAAACAACTTATAGATATATATTATCGATTATTAATTCAAGTCTCAAGACATACATATTTATAGAGATTATATGTTGCCGAGTTTATAACAAATACTGATTAAAAATCATATGATAGTTTGGGTTATTGTGGCCTCCAACAACCTTAAAAGATACTTAGAAATAGACTATAAACTTCAATATCGTTCCAAAATAAACTAACAACTTAGACCAAACTTAATTAAAAACGACACATGACTCATAAACAACTTTTTCTTCATTCCACTGATGCTCCTCTTGCTTCCATGCACCATCCACCTAATTATCCCCTATTTAACATAATCAAAAGATAATTAGTAAATAATTAAAGGTTTTGATATATCCACAAGCTTTTATCTTTTCTTTTCATTTTACTAAATATCCTCACTTCATTAACAAATAGTGACAAGAACAACAAGGGATTCTATAGGAATGAAAGGGTAAAGGGGTAAACAAAAGGTAAAAATAAGGAAACATTTCAACCTCATCATTTCCCCCTAGCTTAGGGTTTTGCATGCTCTCATGCAAAAGGACATAGGATACAAACCAAATAGTTTTTGCATTGTGTTGGAAATCTCTTTAACCCACAACTGTTTGAGTGCATGTATCTGATCTTTATGTTCCTGAATCGGCATAAGAGTCATTAGAAATTTTTGCTTGCTCAAGAGCTGCCTTAAGCTGATCAATCTCTGCTACCTATGAAGAATTGAGGGACCCTGCATCTTGGACCTGCTTTTGTAGAGCTTCATTCCCATTAGTTAACTTGGTCACCAGGTTCTGCAAGTCACAAATTTCTTCATTGGTTAAAAAGGGACTCTCTTCCTCAAATTAGTCCTCTACCTCCTACTCTAATTCCTATTTTTCTTCTTGTTTAGTGTGAGGTATCTCAACATTTTCCTGTTCATGGTCAACTAACTCATTTGCCTCTTTTTCTCTTCCTCTTCGAATTCTTGTTCTACTTCCTCATTGTTAGTATGAGGGGTTTCAAATTCACCAATTTCCTGTTCTACAAAATTTTCTAGGTTGCCATCACCTACTTGTTTAGTTGGCATAGGCTCATCCTAAACGATGTTTCCATCATGAACAACCTCTTTGGCAACTGACATGTTTTATAAAATTGGAGAATTTTGTTGAGGCAATTCAATGTATTACTCAAGTTCCTTTTTATCTGTTTCAGTGGCCATACACTTTTCTTGTGTCTTCCTTCTTTTACTCCTCCTTAACTCCATAGAGGCTGCTTCTGTCTTTTTTAATTTTATGGAAGATTGTAGCCAGGATTGTCAAGTCACCAACTTCATTGGTTTTTTTAGGGCTCAAAACATCACTAGCTACATTGGCCAAGTTTGCTAATTTATCCACTGTAATAGTTGGGGATTTTTCCTTATCTTGAGCAATTTTTGAAACATTACTTGAGGCCGACCCACTATGTAGTTTCCTCTTGCCCCTAGAGGCCAGTGTATTGGTTTCAATAGTATTAACACTTGCACGTTTAGCACTTGAATTCTTGACCTGTTTACTACTTGACCCTAGGGTTTGTTTAGCCTTTTTCTTTGAAGAACTAGGGAAATCCCATGTCTTAGAGCCCTCATTATGTGCATCAGAAGGATTTTCATTTTTACTATCCTCATTTGAACTTGTATGACCATATTCTTCTTTTTCAAAATTGCTAGGAGACCTTTCTGTATTAGGAGATCCCTCCTCCATAGAATGTTCTGGGGTGTTAGGGAGGTCTTCCTTTTTAGAGTTTTTGGGGTATCATCTACAACAAATGAATCCCAATCTCGTGGAAGAGAAAAATTCTTTAATTCTCTCACAATCAACAATTTGATGAGTCCATGATGGGCTAAAGAATTCTTGCTACCCTTTTGGACTGCTTTTCTCATTTGAGTTATAGAGGAATACAAAATGAAGGGAAGATTCACAAGCAAACCCCATCACAGATGTATCATGAGTCAAAACTGTTTAGCATAAACATATACGTACCTTCCTTCGTAGGTTATGTACTAGATGATAAAATTTGCTACATCATCCTAGGGCTGCGAAAGTGAGGCTATCTTTGTACCTTGTCCAGTGATCATTTCAACAAACTTACCTCATCGCAAAAACTTCTTGTGAAGGGGCTTAAGATCTTGCACCCGTTTTGAGTTGTCAGGGAAGTAGTCTTCTCTTATTAGCAACAAAATAGTAACATCTGCTATGGCCTCAACCATAATAGTAATAGCCAGGCCATGAACCCTTGCGTGTTTACTACGACATGTCATTGCAAATTCGCGTGCAATTTTTTCATCATACCCTCTCAATCTTCTAAAATATGCATCACACCCTGCTTTCTTAAAGATTTTATACACTTCAACAACTGTTGGGGCCCTCAACTCATCCATGGATGTGGGTTCAAAGTGATGTCGATGATCTCTTGCCATTATGTTAGTAGGAGGTTTTCTTTCAAACTAGAATAAGGCACTTTCCTCAACCCAGAATAGTGTGCAGATAGAGTCTCTTAGCGGACAGAGAAAATTGCCACCAACAAGGAAAAATATGCTGGGAATAGTTCAGAGTAGTTTTCAGATAATAGGTATGGTAAGAATGGAAAATTTGCGAGCAAGTAGAAGGTAACTAAATTTAAATGGTGGTTTGCAACAATAATTATGGCGGGTTATGGTTTACACGAAAAGTGATAGGGTAATAATATTATGAAGTAACCAAGGATAGGTAATAAAGATCTGTGGTGTGTCAAATAAATATGACTTGACAAAAAAATAAAAATAGATGGAAAATAAAGATGGAATAGATATGGCATGATACAACATGGGTACAATTTGATAGTTCCCGGATATAGGATAGATATGATTGGACAGTTCCCCCTAGCTTGGCATGTGATACGTCCTCAGGTCATGTTACTGATTATTAATGAAAATAAAAGATATAAAATAAAATAACCAAAGAAAAGAAAAAATGTGAATATACCATTACCAATCCGCCATGTGTATAGGAGGTCAACGTGGAAGCGAACACATGAGGGACCGGTGAAATAGAGAATAGAGCTGAATAAATCACATGGTGCAAACATGGAGATGCTAGTAGAGCTGCATCCTTGGCCGAGAATGGAGCAACGTAAGGTGATGATGAGGATGATACAACAGAAAAGTGCACCATCAAAATTGCTGCCGAAGTGGATGGGTACGAGAGACATAAAATTGTGTATCACGGGTGCCACACGACCACGTGGAAGATGAAATGTAGCTAATGATCATGGCCAGACAAGTAAGTGGCATGAGTATGTCAGGGGACCATGGGATCAACTGAAGAGGAAGTGTAACCATAAATGATGGAGTAGCTGAGCAAAAGCATGAAGGACAGATGGCAACAACATGAGGAAGGAGGTGACAAGACCGCTGACACAAGGAGATAAACAACAATCAACAACAATTGTAAAGGAACTAGACAAGGACTCCTATCCAGGAAATGATAGGAACCAAGTTCAAGACAATCTCGCAAAATGAAGCACATGGAATGGTGGTGGAATTGGCTAAGAAGGAGGCTAGGTGTTTGAAAAGTTTCCCTTAATCAACAAATAATGAAAACCCGTCCTATATGTACCAAAGAAAAACGAGGCTGTTGACTATAAAAGATAATTCATGGCACAAAAGTGACATGAAGTTTGTTTTGGTCCGTTAGTTGTTATTTTGTTATTTTGTTTTTTTCTTCCTTTTTTTTCTTTTTCTTTTTCTGTTGGTGATAGGCCGTTAGTAACTTGGTTTTCACCCTATCATCACCTAGAGATGCTGGGAAACCGATTTTCACCCCTAAGATTATTTAGTAGTTAACACCCGTCGAAAACCAGTTTTCAAGCGTTAACTGACCAACAACGCCCTAATATTTTTGTTGTTGAATCTTTTATTGCATTTTTTATTTTTATTTTTTGAACCAATAAATACATGTTGAAAAAGTACCTAAAAGGTATTGGAAGAGACGATAGGAACTCTGTCAACTAGATGGAGTTCCTTTGGAAGATTTGAGACAAAATCCTCCCTGGAAATAGGCCTCTTGTACAACTTCAACCAGTGACCATTGACAACTAGAGCCATGCGTTCATAATCCATTGTACGAAGCTTGACTGAACTGTTGTCGTAGACCATCTCAATTTCATAAGGCCCAAGCCACCGAGTGTGGACCTTTCCCTTAAAATCCTAGAAATGAGAGTCATACAAGAGTTCCCAATCACCAGGTTGAAATGACCATTGTCGAATGAAACAATCATGCTAGAGAGCACACTATTTTTGGATAATCTCTGTGTGGAAGAGTGCTTGTTAATGAAGTTCATCCAATGAATATAGTTGTGCAATTCATTCTTTCTGTGCATCAGTCAGGTTCATGCCCAACTAGAGCGCGATGTAAAGAGTTTTCACCTCAAACTCAATAGGAAGAACAACTATCTTACCATTGACAAGTTCGTAAGGTGTCAAACCATTGGTGGTTTTCCATGTCATGTGGTAGGCCCACATTGCTTCAGGAAGTTGTGCAGCCCAATATTGTTTATGGAGGGAAAATGTCTTGGTAAGAATGTTCTTGAGTTCTTTGTTGGTAACTTCAACCTATTTGTTGGCCTGAGGATGGTAAGGTGAAGACTTGCGATGTCGAATCTCATAATCATGAACCTTGAAGTAGAAATGAGGTCAGACATGAACTGTGGACCTTGATTTGTGACTATCTCTCGTGGAACACCAAACCTAGTAAAAATCTTAGAATAGAGAAAGTGAGCTACTTTGGTGTCCCTTGCTTGCTTCAAAGCAATAACTTCAACCCACTTGGTTACATAATTTGTGCACACAAGGATGTATTCCTTGTTCCCAGATGGTGGGTTGATTGGTCCCACAAAATCAAGTCCCCATTTTTCAAAGGGCTCAATGGACAACTGAGGCATTTCATCTGAGTGTGTGGGGTGACCCATATGTTGACATTTGTCATAGTATTGAATGTAAAAATTGCAATCCTTATGGAGTGTGGGCCAATAATAGCCTGTAGTTAAGATCTTCTGGGCAATCCTCTGAGTAGCAAAGTGTCCTCCACAAGGTTTTGTGTGGCATGCATGAAGTATGTCAAAGACATCATCTTCAGGCACACACCGATGCATGATGTTTTCAAGGCCACGTCAGAAGAGCAATCCATTGATCCATGTATAATCACCACTAAGTCCAACCAATTTTTGATGTTCCCTCGAAGAGAAATGAGGTAGAAACTTACAAGTAACAAAGTAATTTTCCACGTTAGCGTTCCAACAACTCTTTACTGACATAGCAAAGAGATGATCATCTAGAAAGGCATCACCTACTGGAACTGGTTCATCCTCTTGTTGTTGTAACTTGGAAAAAAAGTCTGCAACCACATTCTCCCGACCAGGCTTATCAAGTATAGTGATGTCAAATTCCTGAAGTAAAAGTAACCACCTAATAACCCTACCAGTTACAATAGGTTTATTCATTAAGAATTGAATTTCAAAATGATCAGTATGAACAAATACTTTATATCTGTAATATAATGATAAAACTTATTGATTGCATAAAAAACGGCTAGAAAATCCTTTTTAGTTACCGTATAGTTTACCTTAGCTCTTGTGAAATTCTTGCTGATGTAGTAGATGGAATAGAAAATATTATCTTATTTCTGTCCAAGGACAACTCCCATGAAACAATTTGAGGCATTAGTATGAATATGGAAAGGCAGTTCCCAGTTCGGACCTCTAAGTATTGGTGTGGTTACAAGCTTGTTCTTAATGGTTTTGAAGGCTTCTTGACATTCTAGTGTCCAAGAGAAACTGACCTCTTTTGCTAACAAAGCAAACAAGGAGGAGGAAATCTTACTAAAATTTTGGATAAACCTCCTATAGTACCCTACATGGCCTAGAAAGCTACGCACATCCTTTTGGCTAGTGGGTGTAGGAAAGTCCTGAATGATTTGTGTCTTTTTGGGATCAATTTGAATACCCTTGGAGGAAATATAATGACCAAGGACTATCCCTTCTGTCTAAGCATATGGAACTTTTCATGATTTAATGATAAATTAGTATCTATACAATGTTTAAGTACCTCTTCTAAATTTTTTTTAGCCTTTTCATTACCATGGACAGTAAAATCGTCCATATACACCTTAACACAATCATTTACAAGATCTGAAAAAATACTCAACATTTCCCTTTGAAAAGTGGGAGGGGCATTACATAAACTAAATAGAAAAACGTTATAAGCAAAGGTGCCCCAAGGACAAGTGAAGGTGGTTTTTTCCTGGTCTTTGAGTACTCTACGAATTTGGTTGTAGCCACTGAACCCATCCAGAAAAGAAAATAACTTTTTACTCGAAAGAGTGTCCAACACTTGATAAATAAACACTCAACATTGAATAGTTTCTGTAACTCCTCTTCAACTATTTCACACAAGACGGGGTTGAGCTATTGTTGTGGTTGCCTAACTGGATGACTACCTTCTTCAATATAAATATGGTGGGTGAATGCCATGCATGTCTTGGATTTGTTCAGTGCTTAAATGTGGATTAATATTAAGTGTGCGACCGCGTAAAATTTCCGTGGCTTCTGATTGTGCAGGCGAATTAATGGCTAGTAGTTGTGAAGTGGATGGTGTATTGCTAGAATTTCCAAAAAATTAAAATGAATTGTACAGACAATTATGAGGTAGCAACTGATGCAATGTGACAAAGTGTTGAAAAAATTGTGAGCTACCTACTAGTGGAAAATTTCCAAAGGGACAAGGAGTATTTATACCTAAATGAAGAACCATGCTTTCAAATATTTCATTACATGCATATCTATTTTGAAGAAAATTAACAAGAATGTTATATTTAGTAGGTTCCTTGATATCTAATGCTTGATCAATTGTTAAATTGGTAGTGACTCATCCAAGTCAATATCTACCCACACTGGATCCTCTGTTTCCAAAAAAGTTGTGCTGGTAGATATAAAGTCAATCATTTTGTGTGGTCTCCATTAGAAATTACCATGTTTCCTGACTGATAGTTGATGAAAGAATCCACAACCGCTAACCAAGGTCATCCCAAAATCAAGGGGTATCCCCCTAGCTTAATCTTTGGCTGCAAAACCATAAATTCAGTTGGGTATTCCCATGAATCAATAGAAAGGACATCTTCAATCATACCCTCTGGTTTGACCAAAGATCGGTCTACCATTTGGAGGACTATGGGAGTAGGTCTAAGTCCCTTTAGTGAAAACCTTTCCTTTATTTCATTTGTCATAACATTCATTGCAGTGCCCAAATCAACAAGTGTGTTAGGAATGATAACTTTACCAATAGATGCCTTGATGATAGGACTCCCTAGATCCGAGTAGTTAGGAATGGTTATGTTCCCAAGCATGAGGTCTACCAGTTGTCCAATAACTTGGACAATCTTCAGATCTTGCTTCTTCTTATGCTTCTGAGTGCATAAATCCCAAACTATTTTTGTATATATAGGGATATCCTTAATGGCCTGTAACAAAGGAATATTGATGTTAACATTGCGTAACTCATTAACAAAATCAAATTTAGGTTGAGAGACTTCCCTTTGTACTAGTTTTGACTGTAATCGGTTGGGGAAGGGTGGTTCTTTTGCTGGATCTGCTTTAGGTTCTTCATGAATTTCAGTGATGGTGGGTCCCTGAAGAGCCTTCCTCGATCTTAATTGAACTTCATTTATTTCTATAGTATTAATAGGATAAGTAGAGTAACCTATTGCGTCATTATTATACATGGGTTGAGTTTCCTTATTGTTTGGATTTGGGTTTGGGTGAGCTGGAATTGGTGTAGGCTTTGGTTGTTGTGTTGGATTGGTTGGTTGGGTAGACGATGATGGTATGGCTGGAAGAAATTTTTGTGGCTGCTAATATGGGTTGATCATTGGAGGAGGTGGAAATTGTGATTGTGGTGGATATGGCTATTGGTATGGTGAAGGTTGTGGTGGTTGTGTCCTCCATGCCTTTTTCCATGGCTGTGAAGCATACTGGTATTGTGGCATCCATTGAGGGTATGGTGGAGGTTGTTTCCAAACCCCATACCAACTAGGTTGATTGGAGAAAGAATTAGATTGGCTAGGTACAAGGGAAAAATAATCATTCGTCATTCCAGGATGCATAACTCAAGGTGGAAAAGGTTGCTTATGGGCCATGTAGTAGATAGCTTCCTCAAAATATTCAATGTCAGGTGTACCTATGAGAAGAGGCCTTAAGGTAGAACTTTTGCTGACTTCTTCTAAGGATGAAATATTTTTCCTATTATAGGGGCAATTCTCACTACTATGTCTCTTCCAACAAGTTGGACATAATAAAACCAAGGACTTTTTGGCTTCCTCTTGCTTCCTACGAGTATACATAGTGTCTATTTTTTTACCCATGTGATTTAATAAATCAATTTTAAAATCCTCAAGTAGATTGCCTATTTCACACTTTGTTATACCTGTGGCATTTCTTGGAGAAGAAAGCTTACTTGAATAACTCCTCCTCGAATGTTGAGACCTCAAGTAATTCCTGCAAATATCACAAATATCGTCAAAGCTCAATTTAGAGACCTTACCTTTTCCTATTAAATTCAATGCAACCATAGTATCATCTCTTATTCCCCTAAGAAACAACATTTAAATAGTATCAGGAGTTAGCCCTGGTTTTCGTGATCGTTGTAGGTTGAACATGAAGCGTTCAAGATAATCTTCCACAAACTCATCTTCTTTTAGTGGCATATGAAAGATCTCATCCCAAACCTCTTTTATTTTATAATACTCCTGGTACTTTGTTAAAAATACCTCCTTCATGTTGTCCCATGTTATGATATTCTTGAGGTTCATGAACTAGCATAAGGCTGCATCCTTTAATGTGGCTAGGAATAACTTGAGATTTTGTGTATCGCTTTGATAGTCATAATCCTGGCACAACACATCAAACTCAAATAAGAACATATCAAGATCCTCAACAGAAAGACCATGAAAAACCGGTAAAGTAGAATGGGGAATATTTTTCATAGGAGCATCCTCTTTAGGATGCACAATTGGAAATTCAAAAGTGACTGGGTTGTTGTGGGCTAATGCTCTCGCATCACTGTTATTGTTGTTGTTGTTGAGATCGGCCATGACTTGAGATGCCCAAGGGGTGAAGAAAGTTTTAAATGGATTTTGGTTTCCTAAAGATGGACCAGCTCTAGTCTCGTAAGATTCTTGGAATAACTTTGCAACCCTTTTTTTTAATTCTTCGGAAGACTCTAGGTGAATACTAGAAGGGGCATCAACAATGGTAGACTCAATAACACACTTTTTGATATTTGGTTTAGGTAACTCTTTCTCAGGTGATGGGTGTATAGCTAATGGTTTGATTGATTCTTCCTTAGGTGAAGTGTGCATAACTAATGGTTGTAATTTGTTTTTCAATTTCTCTCGTTGTGAGCTACTTCCCTCAATGGGTGGTTTTGCTTTTCTTTTTCGATTTTTTAGGTTGCAAACTATTTCCTTTCTCCCTTTTAACAAATCTACCTCTACTATCTCTACTACGATTCATGCACATATATGACTTATAACAACACAAATCAAGAGTATTAACCTTGACAAGGTCAAAAATTGTGTAGGATTTCCTCTTGATGTACTAGTCCTAACTCAACTTACTATGGTTTTAGGCCTTTAATACCTTTCCCCGGAAATGATGCCAAAATAATTGGATTAAACTGTGAGTGAAATTTAGGGGAAAAACTATCCTTGTAATTCTATTTAATTAGCAAGTATGTTTAAATCAATCCTTGAGAACTTTATAGAGGTTTCCTTAGTTTATTCCTTAATTGTCAATTTAGGAGTCGTGAACTTATGAAAGATATTGGGGCTATTTTCCTAAGGGATGAAACTAGAAAGCCAAGTGTGGATGGATGCAACTACATACAAATTTAATTTATTCAAAAATCTTGTTTTCTAACTTCCTATCAACTTTATGACAGGAACCTGTGCCAAAAAAGTCTGTAATAAAGGCAGACTAAAACTAAACAGTAAAACACAAATAATAATTCTTATTGAAACTAAACTATTAGGAAGCAAATAAATACTGGAATTGAAATGTGAAGTGCTAGATCAAGTCCACATGTATTAATAATCATCCCAATTAACATTAAGTTCATGTGAACTTAATCTGCTAAATTAAGTTCACATGAGGCAGGAAATACATTGATTAAATTTGATCAAAAAATAATCTGCCAAACTGAATACACCTGTAGCAACAAACACACCGATTAACAATACATCAAATAATAATTAACAACACATTGAATGGTTTTAGATTAACAAAATAATTAAAGATTGAAAAAAAACTTTAAAAACTTTAAAAACTTAAACTATTATTAAAGTTAAGAATGTCACAAGTGCTTAACTCATTTACGTAGGAATATATATTATATCCTTAGGATATGATTTTAAGGTAGAATATTAGGGACCTAACATGCCCCTCCCTTTCAAAAAATTATTTTCCTCAATGCTTAGCAATTAAGGATGCTTTAGTATGAATTGTTCATCTTCCCATGTGACATCTTTAATTGGCATATTCTTCCACTTTATTAGGAACTCAGAGATAGCTCTATTTTGCAATTGTTTCACTCTTTTCTCAATAATTTTCTTAGGTTCTAAAATAAACTTTCCTTCTTCATCTAACTTAGGAAACTCTAACTGGATTGGAATATTGTTACCTATTACCTTCTTTAAACAAGAAATATGGAAGATAGGATGAATTTTGGAAGATGGTGGAAGTTCTAACTTATAAGCTACACTTCCTATTCAACGGAGAACCTTATAAGGACCATAAAATTTAGGTGTGAGCTTCATGTTTTTATGTTTATTGAGGGAAATTTGTTTATAAGATTGTAATTGAAGAAATACCCAATCTCCCTCATCAAAATTTCTCTCACAATGATGTTGATCAGCTTGTTGCTTCATTCTATTTTGAGCCATAACTAAATTATCCTTAAGGATTTGTAGTATTTATTGTTGGTGTTGAATATGGTCCTCTACTACACGAGCTTTAGAATGAGATTTCAAATAAGAAGTAGCAGATGAGGGAGGGTAGCCATAAAGAGCCTCAAATGGAGTCATTTTATTAGATGTGTGAAATGATGTGTTGTACCACCATTCTGCTAATGGTAGCCATTTGTACCATTGTTTTTGTTTATCAAAGGTAAAACGACATAAATATCCTTCTAAAAATTTATTCACAATTTTTGTTTGGCCATCAGAATGTGGATGATAAGAGGAGCTATGTGCTAGTTTTGTACCCCATGCTATAAATAAGTTTTCCAAAAAATGCTAGTAAAGATAGGGTCATGATCACTCACTATGATTTTGGGAATTCCATGAAGTTTTTGCACATTTTCCATGAATATTTTTTCCATTGTACTTGCTTGAAATGGATGAGAGAGTCCACAAAAATATGCATACTTGGTAAGTCTATCCACAACAACCAAAATTACATCAAGATTATTATATTTTGGTAGACTTGTAATAAAGTCCATTGATATTCCTCCCAACATTGTGTTGGAATGCCTAAAGGTTGTAAGAGGTTAGGAGTCTTTATTGTTTCACCTTTATTTCTTTGGCATATTAAACATTCAACCACAAATTTCTTGACATCTCCTTTTAATCCTTCCCAAAATAAATCTTTCTTTATATGATGATAGGTATTTAGAAACCCTGAATGTCCTCCTATTGGAGAGTCATGCATTTGAGATAATATGTCTTCTTTTAAATTGGAATTTTTACATAAAAAATCTATTTTTGTACCATAATGTACCTTCTTTCCAAACATACTTATTGAAAGAAGATGGGTCATGTTGAAGTTTTAGAATGAGATCATGTATTTGAGGGTCATTTTTCCATTATTTTCATGCATCTTCTAACCATTATGGTTGTATTAAGGAAATAGAACAAATATTTAATTCCCCTACTTCTTATCGAGAAAGGGCATCAACTACAATATTTCTTTACCCTTTTTATAGATGATTTCAAAGTCATATCTTAGCATCTAGGTAACCCATTTTTGTTGTTCCGATGAGGATAATCATTGTTCTAAAAATTATTTTAGATTGTCATGATATTTCTTAAATTTGAAATGCCTTCCCATTAAATATTGACACCGTTTTTTAATTGCATGAATATTGGCTAACATTTCCTTCTCATATGTGGGCCTTAGCTAGTTTTTCCCTTTGAGTTTTCAACTCTCAAATGCTAATGGATGCCATTCTTGTATTAGTACTACCCCAATTCCATGTCCAGAAGCATCACATTCTACTACAAATATTTTAGAGAAGTCTAGGGTAGCTAGTATTGGGGTTGAAGAGAGAGATTCTTTTAGTTTTTGGAAGGCCTGAGAGGATATCTCTGACCATGAATATGAATCCGTCTTTAATAAAATTATTAAGGGCGATGTGATACAAACATAATTACGAATAAATTTTCTATAGTATCCCATTATACCCAAAAATCCTCTCAACCTTTTGATAATTTTAGGTTTTGGCCATTCTATTATTGCAACAATCTTCTTGGGGTCTACCTTAACACCTTCATGTGACACAAAATGTCCCAAGTATTCTATTTATTTTACCCCAAAGACACATTTAGATGGATTGGAATAGAGTTGATTATCTTCCAATACTTTTAATATCTTCTCTACATGTTGCACATGTTCTTCCCATGATTTACTATAGATAAGAATGTCATCAAAGAAATCCACCACAAATTTACGAAGAAATGGGTGAAGTATCAAGTTCATGAGGCTTTTTGAAAAGTTGATGGGGGATTAGCTAAACCAAATAGCATTACTAAGAATTCATAATGTCCTTCATGTGTTCTAAAAGTAGTTTTATGTATATCATCTTCCCTTATACGAATTTGATGAAACCATAATGTAAATCTAACTTAGTAAAGAAAACTACAACATTTAGTTCATCTGATAATTCATCAATAGTAGGAATAGGAAACTTATCCTTAAGAGTGAGCTTATTTAGTTCCCTATGATTAGGACACATTCTCCATGACTCTTCCTTCCTTTTAACCATAACCACTGGAGATGAATAGGGACTTTTACTAGGATGAATAATTCCTGAATCCAAATTTCCTTTACTATTTTTTCAAAATTTTCCTTTTGTTCATAAGGATAATGATAAGGTCTAATGTTAGGAGGAATGCTTAGAGGTATTAATTCAATGTCATGATCATGGTATCTAATTGGTGGTAGACCCTTAGGTTCTTTAAAAATTTGTTGGTGCTTTTGAATTATCTATTGAAGTTCTTGTGGATGTTGAGTTTTCACATCTTGTGCTTCTATAAAATTTAGTTGTGCCACTAGACCATATGAACCTTTCTTAATTAAGTTTTCCATCCTATGAGAGCTAATAATTTGATTTGGTGGCAATGTTACTCCTATAAGTTTATAATTTTTTCCATTGGAGTTGAAAGTCATAAATAATTCTTGAAAATTGAAGGACATTGTTCCCAACTGTTTAAGCCATTATACTCCTAAAACTACACCCGCTCCACCTATTAGAATAGCAAACATATTTGAATCTAGTTGGTAATTTCCCATTGAAATTTTTATATGATGGCACTTAACACCACAAGAGATTTATTTTCCATAAACTATCATGACTTGAAAGTTAGATACTAGGTATACAAAACAATTAAGCTCATGAGCTAATCTTCTATCAATAAAGTTGTGTGTACTACCTATATCAATCAACATTGTTACCTTTATCTTTTTTATATAACCAAAAACCTTAAATTTTTGCGGTGTTCTTATTCCATTTAATGCATGTAATGATATAGTAGCACTATCTTCTTCCTCTAAAATTTCACTCTTTAGTTCCATATTTGGTCCTTCTATAGTTACTTCTTCCTCTTCTTCAACCTCATTCTCAATAATCATGAGTCTCTTCTCATTATTACCACATTTATGGCCCCTAGACCATTTTCTATCATAATGCTAACATAGACTCTTTTCTCTTTTCTTTTCCTCTTGTTGAGGAGAGAGCTTAGTTATTTGTTTTAGGCTAAAAAGGTTAGCCCTATTTTTGTTAGTTGGATTACTAACACTTTTATCTTTCCAACCTACTATTTGGCCTTGTGTTGATCTTTTTATAGTGAGATTTCTTTGCTCTATATGTAATTCTTATTGCATTTCCTTTCTAACTGTACAAGGTTCCAATAAATGAAAATCATGTTTAATTTTTTCACTAATGTTAGAAATATGAAATAGATTAAATAACCAAGATCTTCTATGAGAGAGATAAGCTATAAAATTGGAAATAAAATAACACAATTACAGACCTGATATTCCAAGAGATGTGCAAATGTCAAGATGACAAGATTGCATTAGCAGCTCTCAAAGAAAATCTACAGAATAATAACTGCATGCATCAAAGTGCATGTATGTCAATGTATGCAACAATGCAAGAGAATGAATATGAATGAAAATACATGATAGGTAGTGAGTTTATATAGAAATAAGGAGATGATGGAGGTGGAAAATCCAACCAATAGAAATTAACCACCAAAAGTGGAAAGTGTTCCACCCTTTAAGGAAGGGGATACCACATCACGTATATCCTAGTAATAAACTCACTTTATTATCTTAAGCAAGATTAATTAAGTGTCGGAAAAACCTAGGACTAAGGAAAAATAAATGAACCCACTAGGAAAATAAAAACCTACACCCCCTTTAATTGCAACTTAGGAGGATGCAAAATATTATGGGTCCCAACTAATGAAGCCATGTTAGGTACCCATGTACATATAAAATTCAGCCCAAAGAAGAAGAAGCCCCATCACACAAAAAGGAAGTATTCCCCCGATAATAGAGAGAAAAATGAAGTGGAAGGAAAAATAATCCCCCCCAAAGAGATCCAATGGCAGATGCTCGAAGTTGAATGTAGAAGATGATCCATGATAGTCGAACAACGTTCCTCCCCTTAGGAAGAAACAAAACCAAAGGTGTATGTGAGCTATCTACCCACTCTTGAAAGGAACATGTAGGAAGAAAACTCAAGATGTAGGATTCTCTGAAGTCAGCTCAAGTGTCCTCATGTCAATGTTGAAGTCTCTCACAATCAAATCAGGTGTTCTAGGACACACTGCTGAAAATGAAAACTCAAAATATCCTAGAGTTTGATGTAGATTACCATCCAAAGACTCAAATATCTCCTCTGAATATGTCTCCTCCAAATGGTGATCCAAAGTATCCACACTCATGTCAAACCATGATGAATGATCATGTAGAGAATAAACAAGAGGGTCAAAGTGTTCCCTCATAACAACTAAAGAAGAATAAACTTCATCAAAGAGAAGATAAATACAATCAGTAGTTTCTCCCAAATATGCAATATGTGTCTCCATAAACAAGTATGAAATACATGTCAAGAGATCATCCCATGTTGAATCTAAAATACTATGTATGTCTTGTTGTAAAGAATCAATGGAAACTTTTGAACAAGAAACATTGGAATTTGAAGTTGTAATAGGTGATTGAGATGGGGTATCAATGAATTGATCATCCACATAAGATGTATTCACACAAGATGGGGAAATATCAGTCTCAATGTTATCCGTAATATCCTGGTTCTCCACAGAAATGTCACTTTCAGATGAATATTTAATGTCTCCATATAACTACTGAATGATGGCCCAAGCAGTGAAAGGGCACTCATTGTGCTCTACATGATGTAGAATATCCTTAGAAATAGTAAGAAATATTAGTCCATAGACCATTTCATTATTGTTAAACTATGCATGAGCTTTTGATTATAGTCACTTGGGTCAGGAAGAAGTCCAAGGAGATAGGGCAGTAGATCCTGCTCAAGGAAATGATTCTTTATCCCTTATTTCCAGGACAAATAGTTCTCTAAAGTTAGCTTGACAATAGAAGGATGGGAATAATTTTTAAGAGACACGCTTAATCCCCCCATGAATGAAACTTTATCTTAGTTCATGATTATAAATTGTTTGTAATCCACCAAGATTTATATAAAAAACCACTTTAAATGAATTAAAAAAGAGACATCAATAGAAACCCCTCCTTTCCACTAGTCTTAGAAATCACCCCCCAAGATATTACAATGTTGGTACTTTATGATTAGTGTGTTTACAAATCCTTTTTCTAGATACAATGCTTAGTAGGCCCATAATGACCAAAATTACAAATTTTGATACAAATTGAATCAAAGAAAAAATATAAAAATATTATCTCTATAGCTATGTGGTACTCTTCTATACCTTTATAATGCCTATTCATTTCCAAAAAATGGAGCTCTGAGGCGAAAGTTATGGCCCGTTGAAGATAAAAAGCAACAACAAATTCAATCTGTAATATCTAGCAAAAAATGAAAAGAAATTCTTTTCAAAACCTCTATAGATGGAAAGTTCTCGTCTCCATCTTTCTGATGATATCTCATTTTCCAAAAATGAAAATCGGGGCGAGAAGTTATGATTTTTTTAAAAAAATGGTTGGATTTTGCTTGCAGTGACAACCCCCCTGGCAAAATAAAAATTTACCAAAAATTAATTTTTTCTAAAATAGACAAATTTTACATGAGAATAAGGGCTTTTGGGCTTTCGAATGCAATGGCAAGGTCCGTTTGGGCCAAAAATGCTCTGACAAAAAGTTTTTTGCTAGATTTGAGCTTCAAACCCTTGTTTGCTACTGTGTCATATGGTGGCCAAATTAAGTGAAACAAAATTCAAATATGACTTTCTCGAACCTCCCAGATGCAATGGGATAGTAAAAAATACTACCAATATAGCCAAAATAGCTATAATAACCAGATATCAACAAAAACACACATGCAAATATAGGATTAATAGATCTTCAAGATCTTCATAATTCCTTTTTGATTCTCTAGATCACATAAAACACAAGAGAAGAGCATACATGAATTTAAAAGATCATAAAAAAACTATAATCTACTAATTAGGAATCCAAGTACTTGAAACTCTCAAAATATATGCTCTGATACCATGTTAGAAATATGAAATAAATTGAATAACCAAGATCTTCTATGAGAGAGATAAGCTATAAAATTGTAAATGAAATAACACAATTACAGACCCGAGATTCCAAGAGATGTGCAAATGTCAAGATGACAATATTGCATTAGGATCTCAAAGCAAATCTATAGAATAATAATTGCATGCATCAAAGTGCATGTATGCCAATGCATGCAACAATGCAAGAGAATGAATATGAATGAAAATACAAGCTAGGTAGTGAGTTTATATAGAACTAAGGAGATGATGGAGGGGACAAATCCAACCAATAGGAATTAACCACCAAAAGTGGATATGGACCACCAAAAGTGGAGATGGCCACCAAAAGTGGAAAGTGTTCCACCCTTTAAGGGGACACCACGCCATTTATCTCCTAGTAATAAAATCACTTTATTATCCTAAACAAGATTAATTAAGTGTAGGAAAAACCTAGGACTAAGGGAAAATAAATTAACCCAATAGGAAAATAAAAGCCCACACCAACAATTAAGTCCATTGATGTAGAGTTGTAGCCTTTGATAAGGTGTCACATTTTGAGTTCGAATTGCCAATCTCATGTGTTTAGCATTGTATTTTGCTAAAGACCCTTCCATGGTTGCTCATAGTGGGATACTAAGTCATTGGTAAATTCTCTCCAAGTAAGTAATTTCCCTTGTTTTTCACCCATCATCCATTGGTACCATTGATAAGGTTCAGATTCTAAATGTAATGAGGCTATGCCAACCATTGCATCATTAGATATATTATGAAGTTTAAAATATTGTTTCATGAGACTTATCAATGATGTTATGCATATGTACCATAAAACTTATGCATGTCTATTTTGGGTAGGTTTGGTCTTGAACCTTGAAAAGCTTGACCTATTCCTTGATTTTGTATATTAGGTTGTACCCACCTTGGTGGATTTTTGAACCCTTTAATTCAGATAGTATTACTTTTTCAAACCTACATAACCCCTCATTTAAGGATATTGCAAATGGGTCAAATAAGTTATCCTTAATGAAATTTATTTTTTTCACAATCTAGTGGGATTATTGCCTCAATTTTTGGTGGTTGGAAATAAAGATGGTCATTGGTTTCCTCATTCATAAAAGAGTCCTCTGATCCTAAATATGACATGGATTCAAGTTTTTTTTAATTTTGTGAAACATAGAAAAATAGGTTAGGTGTTCATCACATAAGGATTTTATACTAAATTTGGACTGTTTCAATAAAATTACTATAAAGAGAGGGAAAAATGCGGTGAATGAACCTACCTATTCTTCTATTTCATTCAGGAAATGAGACCCCTCAAGTTAAAATCCACTTTCAACCCTTAGGTGAGTGAATTCTTTGAGGAATCTTGCAATTTCCTTTATGTGTGTGGATGGGGGTCTAGATCAAATAACACTTTGGGGAGAAAGATTAAAAATAAAAAATCAACTCCAAAATGCAATCTATCACTTGGATTTAGTAGATTAAACATAAAACTGAAGAAACCAACAAAGTTTTTGGAAAATATGGAAGGGATAAATGTTGTGCACCTGTCACAGAATGATGTTTTCAGAAGCTGTATGAGGAATCATTTTCCACATGGTGAATGGGTCCTTTTTTGGGCTTTTCAAAATTGGTTTTTGGGTCCTTTGCTCTTGTGTCTGCACTTCCAGATCCCCGAGTTTCACAGTTGGACAGTAGGAAATAAATTTGAGATTTGTGTTTTTGTTAGATGACACCAAATGTGACAACAAATGCAACTTTGCAATTTCACACTTTTGAGATCTTCAACATTTCTTCAACCTACAAATTTGTAACACACAAAGAGAGGGGATTTTTTTTTTTTGGGTGAATGGGGGTTTACCTTGGTTAAACCCCGTTTTGGTAATTAAACCTTGAAATGAAATAAAATAACATGAAAGAGGGAATGAAGAATGAACAATACAATGTTGCAATTCAACAAACCCTTAAACCTTGATCTTGCATGAAATGAATTCAATGGATGTGGATCTTGAACCTTGAACCTTGACTTGAAATAATGCTTTCAATGCTTGAATGGATCATGAAACCTACATCATCATATTAGCTCCAAAAACATGCATGATACAAGAATACTTTGACATGACAATTGGATCTTGATTGCTGAAATAAATATTCAACAAATTTCCCTTTGAATGCCTTGAATTTCTCTTGAAATCTCATAAAATTTCTCATAAAAATTTCTAGGTGAAGCATAGTGAAATAACCTTATATTTATAGGTATGTATAATCAATTTTCTAAAATTCAAATATCACAAGCCAACGTCTAAATATAGATTTGAATATGTTAAAATACCACCAAAAACATAATTTAAATTTAGGTCCTAGGTCTAAGGGAGGACCCATTCACCCATGGGAAAATGGGTCCCAGGTCCTTAAACCTAGGACACACATTGATCAATGAGAAGTGTTATGTTAAGGAATTAATGAATGTTGGGTTTCCTCTTCGGAAAATGTAATAAAATAGACTTGGTAAATGAATTAGTGGGCCAATGAAGGAATAATTAAGTTCAATTAATTAAAGGAGTCCTAAATAATTGTGAAACTGTAAAGGGGTACACTTTACAACACTAAAATAAGGCACAATTAAGTCCAAATTAACTAGGAGGGCCCAAACAAGTGTGAAAATGTAAAAGAGATACTTTTTTCTATACTACATTTAGCCCCCACTTAAGTGAGAGGATGACCTTGTGTCAAACTCACACTAAATTAGAAATTCAAAACACATGTATGCAACAACAAAAAGATTACTAAATCATACAACATCAAAGAATAAAAATAAAATAAAAAAGGTGGATCAAGCCTCGACTGTCCAACGTGATGTGGAACACACCTCAGCTATTTGTCCAAAAGAAAAGGGAATATCAAGCCTTAATTTTCCAACACGATGTGGAACATGCCTTGACCATTTATCCAAAAATGTTTACAAGTGGAACACAATGTCCACTATGTAAACAACAACGCACACTCACATAGGCTAATGGAACCTCAGGATGTCCACTAGGTGAGCCCCCAAAAAGTGGCTAAGTGAGAAAGTCATGCCAGGTCTACAAGCTCTCATCATACTAACCATACGAAAGCTATATATCTAATAACTCTGATAAGGAACCACAAAAACATAAAATTCAAGATTCATAAGGTTAACAAGTTGTGTTATGCTAAACATGTATGAGAAAAATATAAATAAAGTTTGTTCAAAGGGATTTTACTTAGTTCATGTAAAGTCTCCTCTTAGGGAATATTGTGCCTAATGTCTCCAAGAGAGGACAAGTCAAGGATAAAAGATTCACAACTTAGGGAATGCAACACATAGCATCACCACTAAGAGGAAAGTTGTATGCCAAGATATATCACACTCTTGGAGGACATCAAACCCAATGGAACCACCAAGAAAAAGTTGCATCGCAAGAAGAAAGAAAATCTCACAATGAAACATGAGGAATGCCAAAAATTCCAAAAATAATAATGCCAATGTATACCCCCACTTTAAAGAAATTTCTTATACCATTGTTGTGAGAAATTTACTTTAGAGTAGCAAATAATCAATGCTAACAATAAAGAAGACATGATATCTTATTCAAAAATCCCTATGCCAAGTCATATGTTTCCAAATAAAGATACATCATGAAGAAGAGTCTGCTCCCAAAATGCAATGTTACATATAACATAGAAAGAAAGAACATACACAAGACAACTTAAGGCATGCCATCCACATCCCAAGATTTCTCAGGTGGTCAACTAGCCCAAAAGAGGCAATGACAAGTGCCATACTAAGACAAGGCTACCTAACCCCTTGCCCCCCAAGGACAAAAGGTGAGCTGAAAATGGATGATGGTATCCCGCTCCTTGCGAAAAGGAAAATATTAAAGCCAAGTTTATACCCTCATGCATGGTAGTGAACTACAATTACCGCATGACAAGGAGCAACAACTAATGTTATTGATTAAAATGATTAGACAAAGTATCAATCTTATGCATATCTAATGAGATATTCCCACATGTGGTATCTATCAGTTTAGGATGCACCAAAGTTAAAGTTGTCTTGGAATAATCTTTTGTAAGAGTGTTGATATTAAGTGAAGTCTTTTTTGATGCTTTTGTTTCTTTTCAAGGGAAATAACCAAGACCACTAGTTTTTTCTCGTGTGTTAGGCTCTATAGGGACATGAATACTTTATTCCCTAGCACCACATCCTTTTCCATTATAACCAATTTGTTTCATAAGTTCATAACCTTTTCCATTTCTTTTGTATTTGGTGGTTGCTCATGATCAATTTCATTCAAGTTTGTTGTGTAATTTGTTTCTTCTAAAGTGGTTGAAGTGGATGCTTTCAAAGGTTCTATTGAATTTTGTGTTGACATTACTACTGGTTCTTTTATATTTTCAGACTCTTTTGTTATGATATTGTATTCTCCCATGAATTTAGGTGTGAAATCCAAGGAACCCCAATCATATTCCAATAGCTTTGTGACTTCCTCAATATGCTTTTCTTTGTTTTTCTCTTGCATAGGTTCGACTTGTGTTGTTGGTGTTAATGTTTTCAAAGGATTTTCCTTGTCTTTTTCAAGTTGTAAAATGCAGTAAGGCTCAAGATCAACTTTGATTGTATATACTTTGTTGTTGTAGACATACCTCATTATACGATGAAGAGTAGAAGGCATCCATTCATTGCGTGAATCCAAGGTCTACCCAAGAGAAGATTATATGAAATATTATCAGGAATGACATGAATAGGAGTTTGTAATGTGACCTTTCCAACTTTAATAGTTAATATGATCACACCAAGCAGTTGTTTTCCTACATTATTAAAATCCATGGATAGATAAAGAGTTTGGTTGAATTTGGATTTTGTCTACTCTAATCTTATCCAAAAGGTTTATGCTGCACATGTAAAGGGTGCAGCCATTGTCAACAAGTGTTTGTTTTATCCCAACCTGATTAATAATGGCTATTATCATGAAAGCTTCATTCTATTTTTGCACTTCCAAAGGAGGTAGCTCAATTTGGTGGAAAACAATGTATGCATTCATTCCTTGAATTAGGGTTGCTATATGATTTGGGTTTGCACTAGGGGGAACCACAACTTGTTGCAATGCATTTTGAAGCATACTATGATAGCTAGGTGAGGCTTGTATAAGATCCCATAAGGATATCTTAATAGGAGTATTCTTAAGTTCAACAATATTGTACTCCTTTCAACTATGTAAAGGAAAATGAGGAGCACTAGGCAAGATAGGTTGAGGCAATGGAAATGAAGTAGGAATGGTTTGTGGTTGCCTATTGTTCCTTGTATTATATGTGTTAACAACATTATTATAACTCAGTTGCTACAAAACATTGTGTTGAGGTGGTCTTAGGATAAGCAGAGGTTTGTTTTGAACTTGGTGTTGGTGTGAGGGTACGTAGAGGATAAGTTGAGGCTTAGGTGGTCCAATAATTAAAGGATTTGTAGGAGGTCTAAGAGTTATAGGACTTGAGGGAGTTATAATGTTCATAACCTCAGCAAACTTATCCTTATTTTCATGATCTCTTAGTGAAGGGGAGTCTAATGTCACTTCATCATCTTCATCTAAGGAAGCCACATTACTATTTTTTGAAAGACATGTGTCAATGTTGTCATTTTCTTCCACCATGATATCTTCCCTAGTAGGAGAGTGTTTAGGAGAGCAATAAACTAGATGTTCATGAATTTCAATGGTTGGATCTTCTAAAATGACTTCATCACAACTAAGGGAGTTATCAATGGTTGTATTATCTTTCTTATCAATGATGGCATTCTCTTGTATCAAATCATTCTCACAAATAGGAGAAATAGAAAAATTTGTATTAGGGGATGTGTCAATGGTCTCATCCTTACTTCTATCCAACAACGTCTTCCTAAGTAGGAGAGGAGAAACAAATATGATTCTCATAAATGTCATTGATTGGATCTTCTAACACCAAAATATCTTCTTCACAAATAGGAGAACTATTGGGAGAAGACCAAATTTGATTGTCCTGATTGTCTACTAAGACATTATCATACTTGTTGATGAAATTTTTCTTAGCATGCTTAGAAAGGTAAGATGCTAACATTGTGTGTCCAAAAATGAAAAGTACTTTTATCCAACTTATGCAATGCTTCAGGAATGTAAACATTATGTACCCAAAAATGAAAAATACTTTTATCCAACTTATGCAAAGCTTCAAGAATGTAAAATTTGTGTATGCAAACATGAGAAGTACTTTTATCCAACTTATGTAGAGGTTAAATAATGTAAACATTGTGTATCCAAAAGTGAAAAGCACTTTATCCATATTATGCAAAGTTTCAGGAATGTAAATTTTTTCAGATCTGATGCTTTTCACTACTGAAATAATTTTGGAACAATTTAAAAATGACTACACTAAATGGATGTTTAAACCTAGATGCATAAAATAGAAATTCGTAAAAATTTCTAGACTGATATAGTGGGTTACCAATAGCTTTAGGAAGTGTAGAAAACCATAAAAAAGCTCATAAAAATGGTTTTTATAGGCCCTAAAGGACTCATTCGTCCATGGGAGAATGGGTCCCAGTTCAGGGTTTAAAAAAAATGAGAAATACAATTTCTAAGTGATTATGTATTCTTTATTCCAGGTCTCAGACTATAACTTCTATAACAAAATTTTCTAGAATTTGATGTCTAAATGCAAGTGAAATGAAGGAAAAATGATGAGCTATATGACACTTTTTGAAATGCAATTTTGGTCCAATTTTATGATTTAAGTGACAAAGTATGCTATTATGTAAATACTATGCAAAATCAACCTAACATTATGCAACTTTTGTTGAATTTTCATATTTAAAATGAATGCAAAATGTAATTTTACACTTGCAATGTAATGCAACTTTATGCCAAATTTAGAAACCCTAAATGCATTGAATTAATGCAAATCCTAGATCTAGGGCTTGAATGCACTCCAAATCAGAAATTAGAATGTTCAAATACTTGGGTTCACCAAAATGAAACATAGAAAATAGGTTAGGTGTTCATCACATATGGATTTTATACTAAATTTGGAATGTTTCACCAAACTTACTATAAATAGAAAGGGAAAAATGGGGTGAATGAACCTACCTATTCTTCTATTTCATTCAAGAAATGAGATCCCTCAAGTTAAACTAAAATTTCAACCCTTAGGTGAGTGAATCCTTTGAGGAATCTTGCAATTTCCTTTATGTGTGTGGACGGGGGGTCTAGGTCAAACAACACTTTGGGGAGAAAGATTAAAAATACAAAATCAACTCCAAAATGCAATCTATCACTTAGGTTTAGTAGATTGAACATAAAACTGAAGGAACCAACAAATTTTCTAGAAAATATGGAAGGGATAAATGTCATGCACCTATCACAAAATGATGTTTTCAGAAGCTGTCTGAGGACTCATTCACCCTATGGTGAATGGGTATTTTGTAGGGCTTTTCAAATTTGGTTTTCAGGTCCTCTGCTCATGTATTTGTATTTCCAAATTCCCGGGTTTCACTGTTGGGTAGTTAGAAATAAATCCGGGATCTGAGTTTTTGTGAGATGACAACAATGGTGACAACAAATACAACTTTGCAATTTTGCACTTTTGAGATCTTCAACATTTCTTCAACCTGCAAATCTACAACACACAAAGAGAGGGGGAAAATGTTTGTTTTTGGGTGAATGGGGGTTTTCCTTGGTCAAACCCCATTTTGGTAATTAAACCTTGAAATGAAATAAAAGAGTATGAAAGAGGGAATGAAGAATGAACAATACAATGTTGCAATTCAACATTTACCCTTGAATAACCTTTGAAGGACTAAAATATTGATGTTGATCTTGCATGAAATGGCTTCAATGGATGTGGATTTTGAACCTTGAATCTTGACATGAAATAATGCTTTGAAAGCTTGAATGGATCATGAAACGTACATCATCATATTATCTCTAAAACCATGCATGATGCAAAAAGACTTTGACGTGACAATTGAATCTTGATTGATGCAATAGATTTTCCTTTGAATGCCTTGAATTTCTCTTGAAATTCTCTTGAATTGCTCTTGAAATCTCATAAACTTGCTCTTAAAAATTGCTAGGTGAAACATACTGAAATAACCTTATATTTATAGGTATGTATCCTCATTTTCCTGAATATCCTCATTTTCCCAAAATTCAAATATCACAAGCCAACATCTGAATATAGATTTGAATATGTTAAAATACCACCAAAAACATAATTTAAATTTAGGTCCTTGGTCTAAGGGAGGACCCATTTGTTGATGTTATAGCGGCGGGAGATATCTTTCTCTCAAGATTTAAATAATAAATAATTAATAAGGCAAGCCGATCTTAATTATAAATTACATTTTATATTTTTTTATTCCTTAAAATAAGTTGACCTAAATGAAGAGACACCTTGGTTTGTATATATACAAGGTGAAGTTGATTCATCAAATCATCAATTCATTTTCTTCATTCAATTCACACTCTCAAGGAGAAGTTCGTACCCTAGCAACAAATCATAATTTTTGTAGCAGCAGTTTGACTTCAAGGTGATTAACATTCGATTGTATCAAGGATAGATTCTCATCATTTATTTTGTCAAGTTCGCCCTTGAGAAGGGTCTGATTTGTAAAGAAATTTTTTTCTCTTATTTGTTCTATATATAAGAGATATATTTTGCTGGGTTTTTCTCCCTCGAGAAGGAGGGTTTGTTGGCATATGGATTCTAGTGTTGTCATTGATGGAAACTGAAGTTATTATTTTAGTCTGCAGATCATGATTTTCTCATACCGACAGGAAAAGTAGAGAACAATGTTCTACCGATAGAAAGCAGAAAGAACAGGGTATCCAGTTAGTTAGTCGATCTGTATGCTTCATCGAATCATCAGTTTGAGCTATGGATCACCAGGATAGATTGTTTAGAATATATGTTATCTTACTGTTAATTTTTGTGATGTTTCATTAATCAGTGTACGATCTTGGAGATCCAACACGATGTTTTTCTATTTATTTGCTCTTTATGGCTGACCTAGTGAATGTCGCATGTCACAGATGTATAAGCAGTAATTGTTTAATTTTTTCTTGTGTTGATTATTTTGTTTTGGGTTGTAGCTATAGTCTAGCCAACTCGTGTGGGTGTGCATTAAATATTTCTCATGATTTGAGCCAACATGTGGAGAATATTTTGTATTTTATTTGAAGCCGACATATAGCAATTGAATTCTTACTGGCGGATATATATGCGAGTTCGAGAAATTCATTTTGGTGTGTGAGTCGGTGAAAAGAGCAGAGCATATGCATGTATGAATATCAAAAGAGTAGTTGAGTGAATTCTGCTTGTGCCGAAGAGGATTTTGTGAAGCGAATTAAGGCAGAGCAGAGCTAAGTGCAGAGAGTGAAAAAAGCTTCAAAATTTGATTCATGTGCTTCATCGGAACTAAAACCAGGAATTTGTAGATGCTATCTTCTCAGTTCAACATTTTGTTGTAATCACAAACATTTTTTAAGGCAGTGAACCTTCCTTATTTTGAGCAGTGAGCTCTAGGCAGTGTGCCTGAATGCATGTGCATTCCCTTTTCTTCATACTTTTAACAAAGTATATAAATTGTGGATTAATCTCCACTATGGTTTTTCCCCTAACAGGGTTTCCACGTAAAAATCTTGGTGTTATGGTGTTCTGATTGTTTCTTTCATGTGCTTGCATCTTTACTTCTGTTTAAATGCTATAGATGGTTTATAATCTGAATTGAAGTTTAGAATATTGCTGAACACTGATTCACCCCCCTCTCAGTGTTCCTTGAGTCCAACAATTAGTATCAGAGCAGGTTCCTCTATAGGAAGTTTAACAGCTTGAGGTGGATCTTGGATTGCAATGGACTCTGGTGGTCTTCAACAACAACTTATGGTGACACTTGATGATCTTGATCAGTCTAAAGCAGAAGTCATGGAATTATAAGAAAATCTTGTGGATGTCAAAAAATTCATTCAATCATTAAAGGATAAAATCAACGAGTCAAGAGAAAAGAGGAACTTTGTGATAAGCTGAAGCAAAAAGAAAACAAAAGATTGGAAGATGTTCACCCGAATCAAACCCTAAAAGAGATAATTGAAGAATGTGAAAAACTTGCTAGGAACAATGATACTCTAAAGCTTGAGATGGAATCTGTGGCGATGAAGTTAACTAAGGAGATTGAAGAAAGAAAGAAGAATGAGGAAAATCTGGCCCAGTATTTAAGAGAAAAATTTGAAGAATGCAACAGAGTTAATAGTGGATTTATTCAGCTGGAGATTGAACTGCAACAATCCATAAATAATGAACAAGAGCTTGAAAGACAAATAGTTATTCTCAGAGATGAACTCACTACTAAAAATTAGTACAAGGAGAAGTTCAGGATCAGTTCTGCTAAGCTTGATGAGTTGACTAAAGGACATAAAGAAGCAAACAATAAGCGAGGTCTTGGCTATGAGAAAGGTGAAAGCTCCAGATATGAACATAAGGATTCCATATAGAAAATTTAGATGAACAAAGGAAAAAGATATCTGGTAAGACAACCTAATGCTCAGAAGTTTAATGGTTACTGCTTTTCTTGTAATAAATTTGGTCATAGGGCTTCTCAGTGTAGAAGTAAAATAAATTCAAGAAGTCCATCATTTCTCGGTCAATGTTTTAGTTGCAATAAGTTTGGCCATAAGTCAATTGAGTGCAAAAGTATTTTTTTCAGTGTAAGGAATGCTAAATGCTATACCTATGGAGGATTTGGGGATGTTGCTAATCAATGCAGGTCAAAGGGGAATCAATGGGATGAATGCTCTAGACAAAGAAACCCGGTATGTTACATTTGCAACAAATTTGGTCACATTGCAAGATTATGCAGGAATAAAAACATGGATATAAGAGGTCTAGTATACAAAGGAAGAATTTCATAGAAAGATGATAAAGGAAAATGGAAAGTGACAGTGGAAGAAATAAGATATCAGATGAAGAAAAAATGGGTGAAGAAGAGTGAATCTGATGAAGGAAATAAGCCCGCACCGGAAGTAGCCTTCGGTAATTACTCTGGAAATTGATCTCAGGTCATTGGCCTAGGGGGAGTTTTTTCAAGAAAAATCCTTTGTCCCCCTGTCAATAGTTGGCACTGGAATGCAGGGAATTTTTAGTAGTTGTGCTATCAGTCTACAAATATGTCTGTGATCACTTATGCAGAAAACTGAGATCCGCAAGGTCTGTAGATGGATTCTTCTCTTGCTATCTGAGAAAATAGAGTAACCGGAACTCCTAGGGAAAAAAATTTAATGCGGAAAAAAGGTTAGGTGTGCGAAGCTATAAAAAGGTATTTGGAACCCTCATTTGTCACCTTGCATTGAAGAAAGAACAAAAGGAGAGCTTTTGCAGTAGAATTTCGAAGGAGTCAAGTAAATTTGGCAGCCAATTCATCAGGTATTTCTGATCGCTTGTTGAATTTCTAATTTTGTGCTCGCTAGAAAAACCTATTCAGTACGGAAATAAAATGAAACAAATCAAAGGAATTATGAATTTGGATGAATATAGCAGTAGAAAGATGAGGGATGTGAGAATTTTTTTGTTGGTCGATGAATTGAAGTAGCTTAAAGGTGTGAAACATGGAATTTTGGACATTTGGAATGAGTTTCCTTATTTTGACAACATGAAAGTTGTTAGGTTTATCCTAAACAGATTGAATGAGGACATTCTAACCTTGGATAAACCCTATCTTATTTTGAAGGATGTGATTAGAAATCTAACTGGTATATGCAATGATGGGGATATTTCAAAAAATAAGTCGATTTAGAACAAGGAAGTCGAAACCCTAACCGAAGTAACAAGAGATAAAAGGGTGTTGGTAATTTCAAAAATCAAAGATCTGATAACAAGGTACATTGGACATGGGATTTCATACAAAATTTTCTTCAGAAACAAGGAAGGCGCAACCTCGGCAGGCAAAGTTTACATATCTCATAAAATGATAATGGAGGATCAAGACTTTGACCTGTGTAGTTTTCTAAAAGATCAATTGATGGAGAATGTGCAATTAACAAAGGATGCAGATTACCCCTTCAGGTTTGGTACTTTGATCATATTTATCATGATGTATTTTCTGAATTGTCTGCCTCAGATTGATAATGTGGTATGGAGGGAAAATGAACTAGTTTGTAAGCAAATTTTTGAAAATTTCAATGCTTTGGAAAATTGTGAGCAAGTTTATGCAAATTTCTTTAGAGAGTTGCTAGGAAAGTTTGGAGAAACTAGCATTTCCTTTCCAACAAAAGAACTTGAAGTTGGATCATCTTCTGGTAAAATAGAGAGGAAGCAGAAAAGAGCCCTAGAATTTGCTGATGACACTCCTCCGGCACACAAGTCTCATAAACTTGAAGGAAAAGGAAAAGAGCAAGTAATTTTGGGTATACTAGATGAATATTCTGATGAGTACTATAGCACCCCTCCGAATTGGTCTCTTTGGATTTCTGTGTAAGTGCTATTTGAGATTTCATTGTTAATTGTGCCATTGAGTTATGTGAGTAGTAGAAAGAGGATGTTATTTGATTTAAGAAGTTTAAATTGAAAATTTTAATATTTGCATATATATATAATATTTATTCAATTATTCTTTCATTGAATCAATCCTTCATAAAATTAATAAGAGAAATATAAGTCTTTTTTTTTAATTTCATCTAGAGATTACTAATAAAGTATAATAATAATAATAATAAATAATGTCAAATAAAATAAATATTAATATTATTATTATTATTACTAAAATAATATAAATGGTAGTTGGAAATTTTGTGTCAATAGTTCTAGAGATTAAGGCAAATGAAAATACATTTAATATTATTAATGTATGTCATTAAATATATTTAAAAATATGAGATTTAATAATATTCAAAATAATAAACGTAGAAGTAAACAGTATATATATATTAAATTGATATAATAAAGAAACTTAAAAGAGCATCTAAGAAGTACACCTGAGTGGCATGAGCCCTCCACCTGCCTTCAATGTATTCCTTCCAGTTCACGTGTCTTGTTTAAAGCACCCACATTTTGTCAAAAAGTTCACGTGTCCTTCTATGCGTCCTATTTTCCTGCATGCATTTCTTCTAGGCTTAATTTTGGGGAAGGGGGAGGTGCTCGAGGGCTGGAAGGAGAGGAGGACAGAGAGAGGGAAGAGGCTGGCACAGGAGGCAGGGACGCTGGAATGGTGATGCTACCTCAAACTCTTCATATATGGTATTGACCTTTCACTTCTCCAGCTTGGCAGACTTTCAATCTGTCTAGAGGTTGTGATGGTGAAATTTTTAGGGTCAGTACTCCTCTTTTCTCACCTGTAGTTTATGTTTGAAGCAATGTGGTCGCTGGTCTGTCTTTGTTTTGGATGAGTTTGAAATAGTAACATGAGATAACTAATTTCAACTATAATAGTTTAGCATCTATCCTTCCTAAATATTTGAATGGTTTTGAATCAGTGCTGAAAACTCCAGATTGGCGTTTGAAAACAGATATATGTGAAAACAAACAAAAAATAAAATCAGATTTGATATAATATGAATTTGCTGGGTTTTCCTTGCTTTAGTTTTGTCAAATTCTTTTTTTGTGATGCCCGCGTAGTTCTTCTTGTGTGGCTGGCGCTGATCTTCCTAGGCCGATTTTCTGTTGTCTTCTCATTGATTCGCCTTATACTCCTGAATCTCCTTCATTCACCATTGCCTTCAAAATTCTATAGGTGTTGCCAGCGTTGTTGTGTCTTTGTCATTTCTTGATTTTCAGATTGAAAGGTTGCCTTGGAGATGCCTGATTCTCCTCCATTTACCTCGGCCTTGGGTTTGTGTTTCACTGCCCCATCTCCATCACTGTCGTGAAATGAGTATGCAACATCAGCATATACTTTGGAGCTAACCCCAGTTGCATTTTCAGGCCCTTTATCCTTAACAACCACAATGTCAGCAAGGAGTGATGAATAATTCTGTATTTTGGAGTTACCAGTCTACAACTGCAAACTCTGAAACCTGAGTGGTACATTAAATCCTTTCTGTGCACATTCTGCATTTATTGTGTCCCATTTCGTGAGACTGCATTTCTCCCCTCTCTGTTTGGCAGCCCATCACTGCTGCAGTGTTTGGGACTAGGGAGAGTGTATAAACTTTAAATAATGTCCCTGATGTCATTTACAACCTATCACAACAGCAACACTAGAATGTAGAAGACTGTAGAAAATAGCCTCTCAGAGTTCCGTTGGCAGCCTATCACATCCTGCAGTACTTGAAAATAGAATGTTGTAATTTTTATTGTTTTCTAATTTCTGGTTGGTGCTATATTTTTTATATATAAATCTAAAGTGTTGGATATGTAGTATATATTTTAGCTTCACTGCGTTAAAAAATAAAATAAAATAAAAATAAATGAATCTCAACCGCTCATCATTTTGACATTTTTTGTTCTATTTTCCTTATTGCTTTTGCTCTTTTCCCTGCCACGGTAACTGTTCTTTAAACTCTTACTTGCTGGAAACGTCCTATCACTTCTCCAGTTTAATGAGCAGTAGCTAGAAGTTATGGTTCGGTGAGAATTTTAAAGTGAGATTATTAAAATGAAAATCACAGTAAAAAGAAAATACCCATTTTGGGCTCCACGTGATCTCACTAACTTTAAGTTTTATAAGGCTCTTAGTTTCTTTCTCACGTGAGAATACTTTCCTTCTCCCATGGAAAGTATAAAGCTTAAGATTTAGTAATACCTATTCTTTATTAAAAAGATATTTCCTTTTCTTTTGTTATTTTAGTCTTCCTTCATAAAGACAAGTATTAATTAGATAAAGAAAAGATATTATCTTCTTTTCTTTAGGTCCTCTTAAAGTAAATACATATATATCTGAAATAATTTATTAATTATAAAAGAAAGCGAGTTATTGTTTTATAATAAATAAAAAGAACATTTGTTCTTAAAGAATATATATATATATATATATGTATTGTATAGGCTAAAGTTATTAGTTAATAGTAACATAAAATGCCTTAATCTTAATATAGATATTTTAATCATAGCAATAGTGTTAACAATGGATAATAAATTTAATAGTAAAACTAGTATTGTACTAAAATTTGATCAGGATATGATTAGTTGTATATTTAACCACTATATTTGCAATAATAATGTTATAAGTGTTATACGAATATTATTCATATTACAAGCAATACTGATACAATTCTTTTATGTAAATGCTTAGGCTAAGGATTTGGTGAGTATCATAAATGTGTTTCGGTGAGTACCAATAATGACATTGGCACCGACTCTTGACCTAGTAATAAGATGTTTGTAGTTATTAATAATATAAATTTAATATATATATATATATATATATAGAGGTATTATAGTATATTTTAATGATGGCTAAGAATGGTGCTTCTATTAAGGAGGAATAAAAGAGTTTATAAGAAAATTTAATTGGAATTTAAATGTTAAACTATGTATTTGATTGACCCTAGATAAAAGAATGTCTTTGTTTAAAGAAAAAATGTAAATTAACTATTTTGATGCTTCATATGATTTGTCACTCAAATGTGTTTTGAAATCAAAGAATTAAATTGAGAGTAAATTTTTTTTTACCTTCGTTGCATCAATCTATTTACATATTTCACGTTTTGGAATAGTTAATCAAATATGTCATAGAATTCTCTCACTCAATTACATAATTATTTGTTACATATGTATTTGTACTTGTATGTGAGTTAGCTTGCCTTAATATGTATAGGTACTAGAGAAAAGAAAATCTAGTGTTTTATAATCTACCTAATAGTTGTATCAATTAGTGGAATTGTTAGAAATTTTTTTAAAAAAATGATAACAAAATATTCTACCCTTCCAATGGTGATCTACTCCATAAAGGAAATAGGCGATATAGATAGAGTTTATGATGGATATGTTTATAATCATGTATTGAATGATTTATTATTAAGGTTGATTTTCCTTTATGATTCCATTCCATTGTAGTGCCCTTTGAGCTGCTGGGTTTTGGTGGAGACTTTGATTTATCAGATCTGTGTTGGATTAACGGATGATTTTAAAGTTCCTTATCATTTTGCTCCCCACTTGAGTTATTCTATGAGAGGATATTTCCATATGTTAGGATTTTGTTGAAACCATGTTGTGTATTCAATTTCGTTTAAGATATTTATTAGTCATAATATTAGCCTGTTAGGGGATCATGTGCAGAGAATATTGAGGTCTCACGTGGGTGCCCTGTTGGCTAGTTTACTGTTGGTATGTGTAGTTGATATTGTATTAACTCGTTTATGCTATCTTGATTCAATTGAAGGTCTCGTTATGATAATGCCTCTTTCACTCCTCACTAGTCAATTTATAGTCTTTTTGTGGTTCCATGATGTGAGTCTTCCTTTGTGTTAATTTTTGATTGAGGAGACTTTTTGCAATTGACTTTTCTTGTAGTCATATTTTGTGATGGTTGGGAACCCAAGTATTTACGTACCCTCTAGTTGAGAGTAAATGAATATTGGTGTCATAAAATCCCTTGCTTTTCCTTTGCATGCCTTTGGGAGCAGTCACCTTGAAAATGGTCATTGAGAGTGATGTATGATGTGTTTTGGTTGAACTTGTAGTTTGGTCTTGTGATTGTTCTGCTTGTCTGTTTTGGTCGTGGGTCTTTCTTGTCAACTCCTAGCACGGGGGGTGGGCCTTCAAGTCCACATGGTCGGGTGGAACGTGCTACGCACCCCATTGGGTTCCCAAGATGTGTTTGTGATGCAGAACAGATGCAGAGTTCCATAGCTTTACTTGGTTGAAGGCTACTCATTTTGTACCTTATTCTTCATTGATGTATCATTCTTGTACTTGATGTACTCTTCCTGTTGATATAAGGGAAGCATTATGTAATGTATTATTGTGCCCATGATGTGTTGTATATGTGGAAATATGCTTCACAATTGTGCTATTGAAATGTAAATTGAATTGCAATAAAATGATGTATTGTTTTCTACTCTTTTGGTCATTAATAGTTGTATGTCATCATTGTGTAATCTTGGTTGTTTATTCACTTTCGTTTGATAAAAGTTTATGATTCGTAATGACCGTTCCGTGTACCCCAGAGGACGTGAATAACTTTGTAATTGCATAATTGCTTTCATGTAATGTATGTACATATTCATCGTATGCAATGTTTCCCTTTAAAAAAAAAATGTGTGCTGTGTTTGTTGTCCTTTGGGGTTCACACGGCAGGGCATTACAAGTACACTCCAAGGGATGAACCAGAATTAGTTGAACCAGATGTGATAATAGCAGAAGGAAGTGAAGAAGAAGATGCTTTAGTCAAAACAAAGATACTACAAATTGTTCAAGAAAAATATGTGATGCAAAAGATTGTTGATATATGGTTAGAAAAACCTTCATATGAGCAGTACCTGATTGAGAGCACTCTAGGCAGTTACTTTGTGCATAATAACATTGAGCTGGAAAGTTTGCAGAATGTACTTCCTGAAGAGTTGATTGAATGTATTAGGGAAACTATGGCCTCTAAGTCTTAGGATAAGAAAGAGGAAGAAATAATTTTACATTTGAAGGAGCAGTTGAGGCTATCCCTTACCAAATTAAAAAGGAAAATGAATGTGTTGAGGCAATGTATAAACTCAACAAATAACATCTACAATTATTATCTTCATTGGCCTCATGTAGTTGGGAAATACAAGGACAAGCTGGAGCAGATTGAAAGTGAGTTGAACAAAATTGGTCAAGATTATAACATGTTTCAAGACCAGGAAGGTACAGTAAAGAAAAGGATTCATGAGTTGCAGATTGAGCACACAAAGGTTCACTTTTTCAGAAACACTCTTGTGGACACTTTCTGGAAAGTGAAGGATTTAACTAAATGCAGATTGGAGTAGCTAATTGAAGTGCTGAAGAAAGGAGAGAAATTAGAAGGAACAATAAAAATTCTAGAATCCCTCATCCAAATCATCAACTGGACATCAGAAAACAACAGCTTGATCATAATCATTGGGATTGCAGTAGATACTTGGAAGAAATTTCTTTTGGAATTGAAAGATAAGTATAAAATAATTTTCTGATTTGTGCAACAGTTGCAGTTCTTCAAATTTTCTAAATTAGTGAAGGGAGAGAGAGAGAGAAGTAAATTTTTTGTCATTGATCTCAAACCTGGGGGGAGAGTGCAGTGAAAAATGCCTTGAAATTCTAAGGGGGAGCAATTTTTTGAAAGAAAGTTTTGTTTTGGAATTTTGAGCTTTGGTAGCATAATCTCTTGGTTTCGACACTTAGTCATTTTTCACTAAGTGTTGCCATCAATCCCAAAGGGGGAGATTGTTGGAATATGGCTTCTAGTGTTGTCATTGATGGAAACTAAAGTCATTATTTTGGTTCGCAGATCAGGACTTGCTCATACTGGCAGGAAAAGTAGAGAACAATGTTCTATCGACAGAAAGCAGAAAGAATAGGGTATTCGGTTAGTTAATCGATCTGTATGCTTCACCGGATCATCAATTTGAGCTGTAGATCCCCAAGATAGATTGTTGAGCATATATTTTATCTTACTGTTAAGTTTTGTGATTTTTCATTAATTGGTGTATGAGCTTGGAGATCCGACAGGATGTTTTTATGTTTATTTGCGCTTTATGGCTGACCTAGTGAATGTCGCATGTCGTGGATGTATAAGGACTAATTGTTTAATTATTTCTTGTGTTGATTATTTTGTTTTGGGTCGTAGCTATAGTCTAGCTGACTCGTGTGGGTGCGTATTAAAGATTGCTCATGATTTGAGCCGACATGTGGAGAATATTTTGAATTTTATTTGAAGCCGATATATAACAATTGAATTCTTGCTGGCGGATATATATGCGAGTTCAGGAAATTCATTTTGGTGTGTGAGTGGGTGAATAGAGTAGAGCAGATGCATGTGTGAATATCAGAAGGGAAGTTGAGTGAATTCTTCTTGTGCAAAAGAGGATTTTGTGAAGCGAATTAAGGTAGAGCAGAGCTAAGTGCAGAGTTTGATAGAAGCTTCAGAATTTGATTCATGTACTTTACTGGAACTAAAACTAGGCATTTGTAGATGCTATCTTCTCAGTTCAACATTTTGTTGTAATCACAAACATTTTGTAAGGCAGTGAGCCTTCCTTATTTTGAGCAGTGAGCTCTAGGCAGTGTGCCTGAATGCATGTGCATTCCCTTTTCTTCATACTTTTAATAGAGTATATAAATTATGGATTAATCTCCACCATGGTTTTTCCCCTAACAGGATTTCCACGTAAAAATCTTGGTGTTATTGTGTTATGATTGTTTCTTTCATGTGCTTGCATCTTTACTTTTGTTTAAATGTTGTAGATGGTTTATAATCTAAATTGAAGTTTAGAATATTGCTGAACACTGATTCACCCCCCCTCTCAGTGTTCCTTGAGTCCAATAGGGTTTTCCTAGGGTAATTTGCTATGTTCTATTGTGTGATGTGTTGCATTTTCTGATTGCTTTCATTTCTGATCCTAAAACTAACACCATTCGCCCATGGGAAAATGGGTCCCAGGTCCCTAAACCTAGGACACACATTTCTCAATGAGAAGTGTTATGTTAAGGCATTAATGAATATTAGGTTTCCTCTTTGGATAATGTAATAAAATAGGCTTGGTAAATGAATTAAAAGGCCAATTAAGGCATAATTAAGCTCAATTAATTAAAGGAGTCCTAAATAAGTGTGAAAGTGTAAAGGAGTACATTTTACAACACTAAAATAAGGTACAATTAAGTCCAAATTAACTAGGAGGGCCCAAACAAGTGTGAAAATATAAAAGGGATACATTTTTCTATACTATATTTTGAACAATAGATTCCTCTTTATTAATTGAGGGAGGATAGAATCTAGTGTGAGTTGTAACCACAAAAATTTAGAACATGTGCTAAGACTAGTTTTGAACTTTATGGTTTGAATAAAACTTGACTACTAAATTAAGGACCTTATTTTATGTATAATAGTGAATTAAAAAGAATTAACCCTACCTAATTTCTTATAAGGTTTCCAAAAATATAATTTATTTTTTTAAATTCCAAAAATTATAGTCTATGGAACAAAACAATGAAAAGATTTGACTAAAGTTTGACCACTAATTTAAAGAATTTATTGTACTTTTAATAGTAAAGTATAAAGAAAATACCCTATCAAATTTTTGATAAGCTTTAAAAAAAGGTAAATTTTTTAAAAAAATTCTGAAAATTGCAACCTATGGAGAAAATTAATGAAAAAAAAATACAATAAATTTTCAAAAACATACCTTCAAAGTTTGATTTTTTTTTTGAGAACTTACCTATGGAATATCTCAAAACCCATAAAAAATAAGATCAAAATTCGTATTGGTTTGGAAGATATGGTGGAAACAAGAATGATGGCTTGAATTGTAGCTTTGATATCACTTGTTATTGTGGATAGGGTTAAAATATTAGGGAGCATGCATGAATCAATAGTAGCAACCACAAAACTACCTAATTCAAGTAATAAGACCCTAGATCCAACAATGAAGCACAAATGAAAGTAGAAATACAAATAAATGAAATAATACAACCTCAATCTATATGCCTTAATTGAATCACCTCCATTGCTCTTCTCCATTTTGCTTTGCCTATTCATAGATTTTTAGTATGCAATATACTTAATGAGCTTGATGTTGACTTGATAGCTTGATCTCTTGATAGAAAAACTTCGAAGATTGTGGTTCTTCAAAACAAATGATATGAGAAGCAAAATATTGAAGATCATGGTTCTGGGAAAAATGAAGAAGAGGGCCTAAGATTATGATCAATTCAAATGAGGGGCTAAGATTAAGAGATGAGGGATCATGATCAATGGACAAGGTGAATTGAGACAACAAGAGGTAAGGATGGTCATGAATGGATCAAAACTCAAGAAAGTGGTTGAGATTTAGTGCTTAGCTAAAAAGAAATTCAAATTAAATAATGACAACTATTTAATTTAAAGGAGGGAAAATGAATAATTAAATAATTAAAAATAATTATTTAATAGAAAGATGGAGGAAAATGACAATAATTAATTAAATAAAAATAATTATTTAATTATGGAGATAAGAAAATGACAAATAATTAAATAAATAAAATTTATTTAATTATTGGAGAGAAAAAGCTAATGAATAATTAAATAATTAAAATAGTTATTTAATCATAATTATGGAGAGTAAATAATTAAATAAATAATAATTTATTTAAATATGGATAGAAAAAGGTAAATTAGTGACGTAATTTAAATAAAATTGATATTTATTTAATTAATAGAGGAAAATGACATGAGAGCATAATTAAATAATTAAAATTATTTAATTAGGCAAGGAGGAAGACAAATTAGTGATAAAATGCTACTTGCAAACACTGGACATTTTTCAGTGTCTATATTTTTCCCCTCTTTAACATAATACAATTTATCGCGTTGTGTCAAAGAATAATCAAGAAAAAAATTTTATCCTAGGATATGCCCCATTGTGCTCTGGCAGACACAGGATAGGATGATGCCCCCTTGGGAAAATTGACAATTTTTTGAAAAGTTCCAAAAAATTTGGAAAATTTACCGGTAAGCAGATGTATAGATGAAATGTTAGTGCAGAAAGAAAGTGGATGAGGAACATAATGGATGAAAGAAATGGATAAATTGAGACTTGCTATCTTGAAATTAGACTATTAAATGATCAAGATCTTATTTGATTGCATAAATGTCCTTATAGAACTTACTATGGAAATGAACAATGAACACCAAGGTATGAAATAGACCAAGGTGTGGTGTGTATTATGTTATCCGTTGTGAAAAATAGACACAACAAACAAGGAGTGCCATGACATAGACTAGGAACCATAGAACCTTGATGAAACATGTGAGGAAGTGACCACAAAGCATGTTGATCTTGACACGAGAAAGCATTAGATTGAACTTAATCTTGCACATGATGTCCTAATTATGCCAAATGGAAATTCGAACACATACAAGGAACTAAGTTTCCCTAGTTATATTGCCAAGACAAATCACAAACAACAATCAAAGAGTAAAAGGTAAGAAGATAAATCAATAAAAGATAAAACAAATTGGACCAATAGAGTCAACAACCATTTAAATCATTTGCCAATGAATTTTTGTATGATCAAATTTTTGATAGTGATGGTGTCTGGTTTCAGGAATGGTACACCTCATATAAGGCCAATGATTAATTGAGCTTGGTTTCAAGGGTGCAATGACCTATATAAGACAGTTTGATGAGGATACATTTGACAAAGTCTGGTTTTATGAATGAAGTTTGTCATCTAAGACCAATGACAGATTGGATGTGGTTTCGACAATGTGACATGTATAGGAATGTTTTATTATTTGATTGGGATTCTTTGACTGTTTTGACAAGTTGATTGTTTAGGCAATTGATCTATTTGGAGCAAAGGCTAGTTAGATAGTTTGCAAGTGTTGTTTTGAGATTTTTGATAAGCTCAGTTATCTCGTTTGATTGTTGTTTTTGTTTGCTCAAAATGTCAACCTTAGCAAGGGACAATTTATTGTGAGACTTGGGTAATGATGGGTGAAGACCTTGTTATGACAAACCCCAAGGGACTGACCTAGTACTTTGGGGGCTCATCAATGATGGCCTTGCCTATGTAAAGGGAAAAGACAACATAGTTTGACTTGACTTTGACCACAAGTAGTTTATTATGACCGATGGGTAAGGACTGACTCAACTTGAAAAACCCTAAAGGACTGGCTTAATGTCTTGGGGGCTCATTGATGATGGCCTTTCCTATGTAACATGCAAAGAGACATTGTAGTTCAACCAATTGGATTGACACAGACTTTGAATCTATTTTTGGAGTTTTTGACACTTTTTTGATTTTTTTGGATTTTTGACATTTTTTTATTTTTTTTGGATTTGGACGTTTTTGATTTTTTTGGATTTTAACATTTTTTGATGTTGACGATGTCTAATATCCAATGTGAGACCATAGTCTAGGAATTGTCCCTAGTTAGGTATAGGACCAACTTTATTATGGATGCAGGGATGAGCATTAATTATTATGGATGGGGATGAAAGGTGAAAAGATGCAAAATGTCAATGATTCTCCGACCATGAGAAAGATGACTAAGCTTTATTATGGGAAAATGATATGCCCAGAGGATGGATGAAAGTGAAAAGATATGTAGAATGATGTTAGATGATAGAGAAAATACTGACTACACATGACGCCTATTTGCCAAATTTTCACCATGGTACCTACCCAAAGCGCCACTGAAGTGGTTCACTATTGGACAAATTATTTCTCTTTACTATTTTTGATTTTCTCTAATTTTTTTTGGTGTCACCAAGATGCCTATTTGCCATATTTTCATCAGGGCGATGATTTTTTTGAATTTTTTTTTTGTATTTTTAACCTTTGATGGGATTCTTTGAAAGCTAGGTATAGTACCTACGAAGGTGCATATTGTTGATAGGCTTTGGTAGTGATTCACCTTCAAGGGTAGAAATCTTATAAGAATTAGATCCATATGTTGCTGTTATGATATAAAGACCCAACCAATTAGGAGCATATCTAGATTACCATGCCGGATGAAGGGATATGATTTGAACAAAGAGTGTGAAGGATGGATACAAAAGGTGATTTCTATTAACAAAGGGAGCTAGGGTATGATACCTAACATGCACACTACATGGGCCATCAGGATTCACAGAAAAAGGAGTTTGGGCAACCAGTGAGTTACAGTACATGAAGGGGTCGTCATCGAAACACAATCGAAAAACATCACCAAGGGAGATGGAGTGATATGATGGGTGTATGGATATGGGTGGATTTAGTAGAGTTTATGGATTGGGTGAAGATGATAAAGATGAATACTTTGGATCCACAAGCTCACTTTTTGATATTTTGCTTTGATAAATGCCCCTAGCTATTTTAGACAAAGAGGCATAATTGGAGATCCACTTTTGCTCGCTTTCGTTCTTGACTTTTATTTTTATATTTGAATTGTCCAATAGTGTTTTTCATGTCCCCAAAATAGAACATTAAAGTAACTAGGTGTTGAAAGGAAAATAAATAAAATAAGTGACAAACTACGTATTTACAAATATTAACAATTTAATATTACTATAATTATAATCAAAATATAATATTATAAATATTAACAAAATAAATTTTAGCAATTTAAATATCATAATTATAATGCAATTATCGTAATGGTTAGAACTATTAATATTACTAATTATAAGTATCATAATAACAAAAATCATATTCACAGGAATATAATTATAATATAATTATCATAATGGATGAAACAATTGATATTATTTGTAAACATCATAATAATAAAAATAATAAACATTGATATTAAGGTATAAAGGGTAGTGATTATATTGGAGCAACCAAAGATAATGAATAAGACAAAAAAGGGGTGCCTTAATCATTAACAAATAAATTAAATATCATCATTTTGACCACTGAAGACTATACATGGGAAAATAATATTAAAAGGAGAGATTAGAAACTAAAGAATGCATCGATTAACACTTCAAGAACAACAATTCCTTTAGGGCAACAATTAGAATCAATACCATGATTTATATTATTAAATAAAGGTTGCAAAGGATAGGAAAAGGTGCGATTAAGATAATAAAAATGTATACATTTAAATTGAAGAGTGGTGTCTATTGAAACCCATTGTGAAAGAATATGTCCCTTATCCTTACTAATGACATATTAAAGGAACATAAAATATAGACATATGGAGGGGTAAATTAGATCGGAGAAAAGTACAAGTAGTGATTAGTCCATAGATACATCATATATTGGGTAATTCTAGATTAGTGTAATTTGATACCATGTTGATAAAATTAGAATTATTGTGAATTAAATTTATATTAGTAGTGTATGATAGACTAAGAATAATGATGATTAAATTTTATGATAAATCATAGGATAGAGTTAAGGTAATTACAATCTAAATTTCTATTAATATATATACACATTAGAGCCAAATTTGATAGAGGTACTTATTTGATTTATCCTCATTTATTTACAATACATGTTTAGGAAATTATGTGTTTGTATATTTGCTCATATGTATTTTTGTAATTAGTCAATTGTTTATCAATGTTTCACCATGGTAGGAATGAGTGATTACAAAAGGGGAAATGCAGCAAAACGAAGTCTCCTAGATATGCCACCCGGGTGGGGGACATAATGAGCCTTTGTGGGCCAAAGGGGTTGCCTTTGGGATTAGAGGGTATTGCCTTTGGGTCTAGGTTGATTTCTGGATGTGACAAAGGGGCCTCCACTAGATATGCCACCTGGGGGGGACAAGATGAGCCCATATGGGCCAGAGGGGTTTGCCTCTAGGATCAAAGGGTGCTGCCTCTGGGTCTAGATGGATAATTGGAATAACCATTGTAATATCACCTCCCTACCATGGTGTGACAAGGGAGAAAGGTCGAATATGGGAGATGAAACAAAGATATTGACAAGGAAGTTGAGAGTCTCACCAAGTCATATGAATGGCATGCACCACATGAAGAGGGGAGAGACCAAGGCTTCTTATCATCATCCTCATTTTGTATAACCTATAATTGAGAAAACCCAAAATGGGATTAGTTAGTTCATTATGAAGTTAACAATATTAAGGATATTATTTAAATAGAGTTTCTCATGTTTAATTATAATGTTCAAGGCCGAGTACTAGTTGCTAGGCTATTTCAATGATGAATTTCTAACTTACTTGCAGGGACTAAACCAATTCAAAGTATCCCCTAGGTCCCATTGCTTAGGGAGTTGACATTTTGGGATAGATTTAGGATAATCCCTAATAGGGACATTACAAGTGGTATCAGAGCATGATCCTTCCATCTTGTGAGACATTCCCACTTTAACTACCACTCAATTAGATTAACTATTCGACCTTCTTAAGTAAGCCAATATTGCATGTGTATACCTTGTAACCTACATGTATTTATGAAACTATGTGTATACCTTGGATATGCTTTGTGACTTCAAGTGTTTATTGTGTGCTCATATGATTACCAGAGGAAAGGATAGGACCCACGGTGTAGTGCGCAATGCACTGATATTCTTTCTATCTAGGATGCATTATGGATATGTGTGTGTTAGCCATTGTGTATGTGATGAATGTTAGAGTTAGTCACTATGTATTTGTGATGTATGGTGGAACTCGTCATTGTGTTTATGACCAATTTATGCTTAAAAAAAACTAAGAAAATATTAAAAATGTTATCTGTCAAGTTGCTTAAATTGTTTAGTTGTTTGCTTGAGCTACTTAGTTGTGTGATTGAACTACTTAGTTGTGTGCATGAGCTACTTGCTTGCATGCTTGAGCTACTTTCTTGTCTACTTGAGCTAGTTTCCTACTTGCTTGAGCTACTTGCTTATGTTCTTGAGCTACCTGCTTGTCTACTTGAGCTAGTTGCTTGCGTGCTTGAGCTACCTACTTGCCTACTTGAGCTCTAGTTTCCTTCTTGATTAAGTTGATTGCTTGCATGATTGAGATACCTGCTTGTCTACTTGAGCTACACTTGAGCTACTTTCCTATGTGTTTGAGCTACTAGTCTATGTGCTTGAGCTAGTTTCTTTCTTGCTTGAGCTAGTTGCTTGTTTTCTTGAGCTACTTGTTTGTTTGGTTGAGCTACTTATCTTCTTGGTTGAGCTACTTGGTTTTTTGCTTTAATTTCAGATTCATGTGGTTTTAAAGTTATATTGATTCACAAATTCCAACTCATTGGTTTTTGAGAGTTATGGAGAGATAGTAGAACTTAAAAAAATTAGTCAATACATTGTCCTCATAACCAGAATGACCATCACTTGGGTTAGAACTTCAAACTCCTATCAAAGCTAATATCATCACCACAAGGAGAAACACCTTAAAATTACACATCTTAGATTATGATTGCTTGAGGGCAAGCAATCTTGGGTGGGGTAGACTGTCATGTCCCCGAAATAGAATATTGAAGTAACTAGGTGTTGAAATGAAAATAAATAAAATAAGTGACAAATTACATATTTACAAATATTAAAAATTTAATATTACTATATTTATAATCAAATATAATATTTTTTTTTGGATAAGAGGCATAAAGCCTATATATTTATATTAATTTATAAAAGCATAACAAAATTGTAACAAAAAATGTCTGATTGCCATCTGAAACTTGGCCATGCACTTTTAGAGACTACAAAAATAGAATCCCTCTACCCTGATTAGAGGACTAACTACATCACTATTCCCATACATTACAAACATATTATCCATTTCAAAAACCCAGATCTAAACTCAAGCCTAATTCATCTGCTAAAACATCCCCATTATAAATATTAACAAAACAAATATTAGCAATTTAAATATTATAATTATAATGCAATTATCGTATTGGTTAGAACTATTAATATTACTAATTATAAATATCATAATAACAAAAATAATATTCACAAGAATATAATTGTAATATAATTATCATAATGGATGAAATAATTAATATAATTTGTAAACATCATAATAATAAAAATAATAAACATTGATATAAAGGTATAAAAGGTAACGATTATATTGGAGCAACCAAAGATAATGAATAAGACAAAAAAGGGGTGCCTTAATCATTAGCAAATAAATTAAATATCATCATTCTGACCGCTGCAGACCATACATGGGAAAATAATATTAAAAGGAGAGATTAACAACTAAAGAATGCATTGATTAACACTTCAAGAACAACGATTCCTTTAGGGAAACAATCAGAATTGATACCATGATTTATATTATTAAACAAGTGACGCAAGCGTCGAGTTCCTGCCAAGAGGTAAAAGGCATGTAGCTATGAGTTAGAAAAAGTTTTTAGATAAGAGATAGGAATATAAATGTATTTAAAATAACAAGAAAAGTTTGAAGCAATTTTTAGTAGTGCACTATTGCATGGATTTTTTACGGTGCATGGGCAATGTGGTCCATAGGGACATGTGAACAGGTAACATGTGTGGATGGATGGATGGGAATACTTGTTTTTTTTGTGTGTGTATGTATTGAATTGTGAGAAGGAAGATTCTTTATGATCTTAATTAGGAAGCAAGAATGCATTATTAATTTGTAATAATTATTGAATGCAAATATTCAGAAACATTTGTAATAATGCTGGAGACATATATGCATACATGTATCCACGTGAACACAATGCATGGAAGAGTAAGATGCATAGTATGGCATGTGAACGAGTCTTAAAGCAAGAGGAGACTCAACTCGCGTTTACAGTATTAAAATTATGTTTAATGTACTGTTGTAAAACACATGCTATGTTAATTAATACAATTGAGTTATTTTAGTTTATCATATCACAATATGCAAGTGCTAATAGAAACAGTAGTGTAAGGTGGAAGATTGATAGGGGTAGCTTATTTGAATATGAACTTTTGTAAGATTAATCAATGTTTTTTTTAATGTAGTATGAAGGTTAGTATTATATAAAGCTATTGATTCTATTATAAATAAGATTTAAATCCTATCTATGTAATATAATAAGATATTTTTGTGTGTAGAACAATGTAATTATATTACAATAAATTGTTAGATGAATGACTAGAAAGCTATTGATTTTATTATAAATAAGATTATAATGTTGTTTATGTATTATGAAAAAAAAATTTGTGTTTATATAATAAACAATAAGTAATTTGCAAAAATATAATAAAGAACCTTACTACCTAAGATTAAATTTGTGTATATATAAAATGAAATGTAATAATTTAACTTATTGAAATGTAATAAGTGGAATAAATATTACGATAAATTCTTAGATGAAATAGTACAAAGGTATTGATTTTATTTATAAATTAGATTTGAATGTTGTTAATGTAATATGAATGAATATTTTTTGTGTATATATTTTAAACAAAAAATAATTTGAAAAGATATAAAGAATCTTATTAGGTAAGATAAAATGTAGGTACAGTAAAATAATTTACATGTTTGTAGCACTTTGCATCCAAATTATTGAGAGAGAAACATTTGTAACAATGCTTGAAGCATTTAAGTATAGATGGATGCATGTATACATGTATTGACGTGCACATAATGCATAGAAGAGTGAAAAGCATCCTTGGCACTTGAGCGAGCCTGAAAGCGTGATGAGACTGAAGTTGCATTTGCAGTATTAAATGAAAGAAAACAAGAGAAATAAACTAGTTAGTATGAATGCATATATGAAAGGAAAGCATTAAAATATGGATCCATGTAAAGACATATGCATGCACGGATGTGTACATGTGTCCATGTAAGTTGGTATGTTAAGAAGAATCTATATATGCCTGCATCCATAAAGTTAGAAATGTTAGCAACAATTTGCATCTTAAACAGGAACAAAAAAAACATTATTGTCTGAAACAAAGCAGCAATACATTAGTGTTTGTGGAACAAGTGTATAAAGTATATCTAACAATGCATTTGGATGCATGGAAACATGTAAATATTTGTGAAATCTGAATATACATTATAGCCTTTGAGGAATTGTCATATGTGCTTTTAGGAATCTGTAAGAAACAGGATTTAGAAAAGACGGTTTGAAAAGAACTCTTGAATACAATTGTATTTTAACAATGAGACTCAATTTGCATTTGCAGTATTAAACAAAAGAAAACAGGGAAAATTAATTATTTATTAGCAATCCATATATAGAAGGAATGCATAAATGTATGGATGAAGGCAAACATTTATGCATTCATCTATGTGTACATGTGTCCATGTAAGTTGGTAAGCAAACAAGAATCTATAAATGCCTATGTGCACAAAGCTAGGAAATGTCAGAAACAATTTGCATTTGAAAGATATGAAAAAACATTTATGATCGAAACAAAAGAATAATACATTATTATTTTTTGACGAAGTGTATTAAGGATATCAAACGATGCATTTGAATGCATGGATACATGTATATATTTATGAAATCTGATTATACATTTTAGCCTCAAGAAAACTGTGATAGTTATTTTCAAAGCCCTCAGTGTTTAATTGCATAACCTTGATATTTTCTTCATTTTTTCCTTTGGTATGGTGTGAATTTTGTTCTAATGGATGAAGGTATATTTGAGCTATAGATAGATAAAGATATGTAAGGGTGGTAAAGAAGAATGAGCAATGTAAGTGGAACAAAGAGAAGGAATTGAGAGAATGATGAGGTGCAAGTAAGGTATATGAATGCCTTATGGAAAGTATTAGATATGGGAAGCAAGGATATTTGAAACTGGATGTGAGAATGAATTGAATGTAAATGATATGAATTTTTCATTTTTGAGTTTAACGCTTAAAATTAAATGCAAGATATAAAAATTTGAATGAGTGAGCTGGATTGAGAGGAAAAAGGAATGGAAGTCATTAGTGTGATGCAAGAGAATCATACAAATGGATTTTGAAATTTATTTGATTTGAGAAGAAACGATGTGGACGGGTGGAAATGGAAATGAGTGGATTCAATAGGGTATGAAGTGAACTTTTGTTCCAAGAAAGGGTGGAATAATGTCTAGTTTGTTATTGGTTATGCTTTTTAAAATCATCATAGGGCTAAGTGTCTCAATACAAATAGAAAAGAAAGATTGATGTCCCATTTCTCAGTCTCCTTCGGACTAAACAAAGTTCCAAGATCCTTGAGCTTCCTCGAAATGTGACAAGAGAAGAATAGATATAAAAATATAATGATATTTAAGGATACAAGAGTCAAAAGAGAAACACCAATGAATACTAGTACCTTTACATGGGTGCATGTTTACATTTGCAGTAACAAATTTCCTTTATGATCCTATCCAGGAAGCAAAAATGCATTATTATTTTGGTTTCAAGTATTGAATGCAAATAATCTTAAACATTTGTAACAATGCTTGAGGCATCTATGTATACATGCATGCATGTATACATGTATCCATGTGCACACAATGCAAAGAAGAGTGAAAAGCATAAATGACATGTGAACGAGAAATTTGAATGGAAAACACTAAAATCAAGTAGAAATACAAATCTGTCAAAGCACATTGAGGCTCAAGTAGCATTTGCAGTAGTACGCGAAAGGAAGACAGGGAAAAAAACTATATATCAGCAATGCATATATCGAAGGAATGCATAAATATATGGAGCCATGTAAACATTTAGGTATGCATGGATGTATAGATGTGTCCATGTGATTTGGTACATAAAGAACAATCTATAAATGCATGTGTGCATAAAGCGAGAAATGTCTGGAACAATTTGCATTTGAAACATATACAATATTGTTTTTTGAACAAGTGTATAAAGGATACCTAACGATGCATTTGAATGCATGGAAACATGTAAATATTTGTTAAATCTGATTACACATTATAAGCTTGAAGAAACTGTTATACGTGTTTTTAGGGATCTGTAATAAACAAAGTATAGAAAACACATTTTGAAAATAACTCTTGAATACAACTCTATGTTATGAGTGTTATTTTCGAAGCCCTCAGTGTTTATTTGCATAACCTTGATATTTTCTTCATCTTTTTCTTTGTTTGGTATGGTGTGAATTTTGTTGTGATGGATGAAGGTATATTTGAGGTGTAGATAGATAAAGATATGTGAGTGTTAAAAAGAAGAATGAGTTATGCGAGTGGAACAAAGAGAGCGAATTGAGAGAATGGTGAGATGCAAATAAGGTGTATGAATAACTTATGAAAAGTATTTGACATGGGAGGGAAGGCTATGGGATGGTGGATATGAGAATGAATGGGAATGTAAATGGTATGAATTTATCATTCGTAAGTTATATGCTTACAATTAAATGCAAGAAATGAAAATTTGAATGTGAGAGGTGGATTTAATGAAAAAAGGAATGCAACACATTAGTATGATGCAACACAAGCAAATAAATGGATTTTGAAATGTATTTGATTTGAGAAGAAAGGACGTGCAAGGGTGGAAATGGAAATGAATGGAATCAATAGGGTATGAAGTGATTATTTCTTGCAACAAGGGGTGGAAGAATGTTTAGTTTGGTATTGGTTATGCTTTTAAATATCATCATAGGGCTCAGTCCGACAATATAAACATAGAAAAAAGACCCATGTTGCATTTCTCACTCTCCTTCGTACTAAACAAGGTATCGAGATCCCTGAGCTTCCTTGAAATGCGACAATAGAAGAGTGGATATAAAAATATAATGATATTTATGGATAGAAGAGTCAAAACAGAAGACAAAGTGGAAGTTGTTATGCATATACTATGGAAAAAATAAATATGGAAGGTCATAAAACTAAGAACATGCAAATGCTGATGCAGAGGAGAAAATTAAATACATGGAGAGAGAAACACGTAGAGCTATTCATAGATATATGTACGGATGCATCAACAGGCACATGTAAACACAGAAAATAGAACTACGTGGAGAGATGGAGATATGAACATATGTATACATGGATCTATGCATATTTGCATACAGGTACAAATGCGCATGGTACATGGAAGGATGTATTCATATACACATGTAAATATGGATGAAGGCATATATGCATATATGCATATATGCATGTATGGACAATATGCATAAATGAATGTCAACATATAACTTTTAATTTTGTTATATTGGAAAACTAGCACTATTCTGGTAAATCAATATTGGAAAATTAGCATTTAGATGTTTCTATTTATCAGAATAGTTTTATAAATCATTCTTGTTATTGAAAATCAGTGAAATGCGATCGCATAGATTGATAAAATAAATTTAAGCAAAGGCATAGTTTATAAAACTGGTGAGTAGAGATACGTAATCCATGAGTGCAAATCAAATGCATTGAAATATCAGGAAAATGCGAACACATGGAGAGGTCAAAATAATTGAAGCAAGTGCATTAAATGGCATGTGGTTGGTGGGGAGGGTGCTGGAATTTCTTGGTGGGCATGGGTGAGTAGGATACTTTGGCCATTAGGGGCCATTTGGCCGAAGACAAAGACAAATACATGGGTGCATGAGTCCATACATGCATATATACATGTATCCATCCAAAATATTGATAGATACATATGTAGATGGATGTGTGTACGCAATTCATAGGTGCATGTATGCATAAATCAATGTATACATGCACCCATAGATACAGTCATACATATATAGACAGATGCATGCAAAGATGGCAAGATGTGCATAAATCGATATATGCATGGCTGCATCTATGGATACATAGATACATAATGAAATGGAGAAAAAGACACATTTATATATGCATTAATTTTGGGAGTTTGATTCTGAATCCATATGCATACTTTGATTAAAACTAGTGGCTGAAGGTACATAATTCATCTAGACAAAATTAATGCATTGAATGGCATCTGACTAAAGGAGAGACTATTTGGATTGCTAATTAGTCTTTGAATATATAACAATTAAAAGAGATAAGTAAGTATAAGTATCCTTGGCGACATTTCACATTTTGACCTTTCAGTAAAAGTCAATCAACAAAGTAGCAGCCAGACCTAAAGAAAGTTCAAGGACTATGCCGATAGAAAACCATATTTTGGACAATGGCTAGACAATCTGTTGAAATTGCTTTAGAAACTTTGAAGCAAATGCATTTTTGCTTCTGTTTACTTTCACTGTACATCTTAAATGGAAGTTGGGTTTTGCATTGGTGCAATGTATTTGTATACTTTGATTGTAAAATCATAGTTTAGATCATTTTAAGTGTTATCCATTCGAATCTTTCCTTGAAATACGAAGTATTCATCTGAGTCTTGGAGGCAATGCACAGCTATCCTATAAAGAGAGCTTTGGAACCAATGAGCTGTCATATATACATGAGTGCATGAGTCCATAGATGCATATATACATGTATCCATGCAAGTTATCGATAGATGCATAAATACATGGATGTGTGTATGCAATTCATAGGTGCATATATACATAAATCGAGGTATACATGTACCCATAGATACATCCATACATATATAGACAGATGCATAAAGAGATGACAAGATATATGCATAAATCGATATATGCATGATTGCATCTATGGATACATAGATACATTATGAAATGAAGAAAAAGATAGATTTATTTATGCATTTATTTGAAGAGTTTGATTCTGAATGCATATGCATACTTTGATTAAAACTAGTGGCTGAAAGTACATAATTCATTGATACAAAATTTATGCATTGAATTGCATCTGACTAAAGGGGAGGCTGTTTGGATTGCTAATTAGTCTTTGAATATATAACAATTAAAAGAACAAAGTAGCAGTCAGACCTAAAGAAGGTTCAAGGACTATGCTGATAGAAAACCATATTTTGGACAATAGCTAGACAATCTGTTTAAATTGCTTTTAAAAACTTTGAAGCAAATGCATTTTTCGTTCTGTTTATTTTCATTGTACATGTTAAATGGAAGTTGGGTTTCGCATTTCTGCAATGCATTTGGATGTTTTGATTATAAAATCACAGTTTAGATCATTTTTAGTGTTATCCAATTGAATCTTTTCTTGAAATACCAAGGATTCATCTGAGTCTTGGAGGCAATGCACAAGTGTGCTATAAAGAGAGCTTTGGAACCAATGAGCAAGTGAAGGACAATTTTTTTTAGCTGGCATTGCCAATTTCACTGTGTGCTTTATACCTCTAAAGTTAGAGAAAACTGACAAAAGAAACTATTTATTGCCTCAAGTAACTCGTTTCTGCTTTTGGATAATGTAATTATTGTCCTCATAGGGACACATGCAAAGTATGGAAGCATATTGAAAGCAAGTGAACTCTTTAATAATCCCATGAAACATAGTCTTTGTATGCATTCATGTATACAGGTTTGCATGTATATATGTGTACATGTAATTATGTATATATGTTAGACAGTATGTATTTATGCATAGGTGCCTAAGGATGGTATGTATCTTTAGATTTTAGATTACATAGGCAACATGTAGTTCATAGTCATCTAGTTAGAGTAATATGATCACTTTGTGCATATTGGTATTTAATTCTGGAAGTTGATGTTTCTAAAGTTGTTTTTTTAAATTTGGAAAGTGGTATTTAGCTGTTCTCTTGATTGTGTTTCAAAGTCAATGCATTAAACAGAATGTGGATTTATCATGTAATATAGATTTAAGTGACTAGAGATGCATTGTGATTACTTTGAGCATTTTTTTTTTGTTATTCTGCAGATCTGTATAGTCACAGGAGATGTTGTTGCTGTAGAGTCAAGACCTGGAACCGAGCTACTTGATACATGTATCCATAGATACATGGATGTGGACATCTATCATGGTATCCATAGATGCGTAGATACATGTATCTATGGATAGATGTATTCATAGATACATTGACACATACATGGATAGATGCCTGTATACATTTGCACATAGAAACACAGATACATATATGCGTGGATGCATCTACAGGTAGAAGAATACATAGAAACATAGTTGCATGGATAGATAGATAGATGAATAGCTGGATACATAAATGCTTAAATATACATGTATGGAAATATCCATGGATTTCATATGAAGTGACATAGATACATATATCCATGCCTGCATGTATACATAGATGCATGTATTATAGTACACATGGATGCATGTATACGTGTATCTCTGGGCAAGATGCATGGTTGCATGTGAGGCTTGTAAAGTTTGTATATTTTTGATTATTGCAAAATGGTCTCATAAAGAGAGGTTTGGAACGAAAATTATGTCAACATGTCTGATAATGAGAGATTTTTCCTTGAACCTTGTTGTATATTCAAAGAGTAACTAGCAATGCAAACAACGTTCCCTCTAGTCAGATGCCATTCAATGCATTGAGTTTGTATCAGTGGATTATGTACCTTCAACCACTAGTTTGAATCAAAGTATGCATATGGATTCAGAATCAAAAGCTCTTTCCTGTGAACCCATTTTTAATTTGTGTATGCATTTGCTCGGAATGCTTTTAACCAATAGCATTGACCAACCACGTTTTGCCATTTAACATATTACTTATTTTTTTGTATAGTTTGAATTTGGAGAGCTATTCTATATATTGGAAAATTAGCATTTATCTATTTTTCTATTCGTCCGAGTAGCTTTATAAATCATTTTCGTTTTACAAATTCGGGAAAATGTGAACGCATAAATTGATTAAATAAATTTAAGCAAAGGCATAGTTTAAAAGTTGGCGGCTAGAGGTACGTAATCCATGAATGCAGATTAAATGCATTAAAATATCAGGAAAATGTGAGCGCAATGCATGAATGCAAATTAAATGCATTAAATGACATCTGGCTGGAGGTGAATGCGCTGGAGTGGCTTGGCGACCATGGATGGACAGGGCACTTTGGTCATTTAATATAGAGTTAAGCCACTTGCCATGCATCTTTATTACTTTGTGTGTTGTTTTTTGTGTTCTGTAAGCCTGTGTTCTGAAAACCTAGATTCTGCAATTGCTTTGAGCTTTTTCGCTATGACGAAAGCATACAAGATAAAGGAATTTTGTGAACTATTATAGTTAATGTGCTCATAGGCACATATGCAAAATATGGAAACATATACAAGGGAAGCGAATTGTTCAAAAAAACTCCTCAAAGAAATGTGGTCCCATGGAATGCAATAAGTGTTCACAATGGACACTTTAGTTTTTGAAGACTTTGGTTTTTGCATGTTAACTTTGTCAAATAATGCAATTTGGGATGAACAAAGTTGAATCCATAACATGAACAATAGAACTATTCAACAGTGAACTCTATGCTTGTAATAATTATTGGAAAAGCTGTAAATGCCATAGATGAAATAATATGAATAAAATTCTAGTTTCTGGTTTTCTTGAAATGCAATGGAAAAACTGCTATAAAGGCATAAGAGAAGGTTGTGTAACATATTGCCATTCCTGTATCTAATTTCTTTGAACATGAATGCTTTACACATTTGATTGCAATAGTAACATGTCTATGAAAATGGGACAATAGAGATCATAATTCAGTAGTTTTTAGTGTAAGTTTATATGTATCCTGATACATATAAGCTCGATCTGGTATTTATGAAAACAACTGCTATGTACAGTGGAAGAGCTAATTAGTGTTACTATATGCGATATCCATATAACATAATAAATGGGTACAAGGCTAGAGTAGTGCATCCATAAATACATGGACACATGTATACACAATTGTATACAGGGATACATAAAAGCTTAGATGAATACATGTATACATGAATATTTGCATATGTGCATATGGACATAGAGGCATATATACATGTAAATATGCATATATGCAGCGAAAGCAACATATGGATTTGTGTATACAGGAGTGCACTCTATACATTAGAATGCATGATGGAAAAGTGACTATAAAGTACAATGCATAAAAGCAGGGGCGAGACTTGGTTGCATTAATAGCATAAAATGAAAAAAGCCAGAGGAGAATAACCATTTATTGTCTCAAGTAACTTGTTAATGGGTCTAGACTCTGCAACCATAACAACTTCCAGTTGGTCACCATAAAGTCTTGAAAACGTAAGAACCAGAAAGCAAATGCTGGAAAAGCTAGGAAGAACAGAATGCAAAAGGGAACATTTAAACTATATAGTTTGAATGGCATTATGCATGGAGGGGTAATAATTATTGAACATATATGTCAAAGATACATAGAGAACCATTGTCTTCATAGGTACAAAAACAAAATTAGAGTTTCAGATGTCCATATTCGTGAGGACTTTAACATAGTAACCTATAGAAGTGTCTAAATGTATAATAACAATAGAGTTTTTTAAAACCAAAGATGTCTTTAACATGTGAAAACCAGTGAAATGTCGTGGAGCATGGAAAGGCAAAAAATGTAAAAGTCTGAACAATGTAAATCTGTGCTCCTGTATTGCTAGTTTCCTGTAAAGCCAACAAAATGCTATGTATTAGAAACATAGTTTGTATGGATAGTGATTTGAGGTGCTGGTTCAGAAGAGAAAAAGTTTACATATGAAAGACTTTATTACCTTCTGGTGATGTTTCCTGTCTATTTGTCAATGCAAATGGCTTCAACAATGGCATTGTTTTGGTCAAGGCTAAAATGTCCTTCAGCACTGAAGTCGCGTAGGATGAATATCACTGCTGACTTGTCCTTGATATAGTCTTCATAGCTAAGCCTTTGCAGTGTGGGCAATAGACGGTGCATGGTGACCTGGTCAATTGAAGACTGAATTGTTTGATTGTCATAAGTTGTTATGGTAGTTTTAAGTTGTAAACAGAATGCATAATTGACTTGCTGGTTGCACTGTTTACAGTGAGCAGTCTTTTCTTGGAGTGTGCCATAAGCAGCGAATTTGAATTTGCATTTTGGACAGTATGCATGAAAAGGATTGGAAAATGCATTTGCTGCTTTTAGAGTACCAGAAACCTATAGAATATGGTTCAAAGTTGTTAGAGGAGACAAAAATACAAGTTTGGATTCACTAGTTTTTTAAAAAAAGAATGTTGTTACCTTGAAAGTTGAATGTAGTAGGCTGTTGAGTTTTTCCAAGCTTCTTTTGTCATTCAAGGTGCAAATGAATGTTGATCGACATGTGTGAAATGTGTTCTTCTGATCTATTTTTCTTACAACATTCTTGAAAAGCATTGCAGGTGTTTTATTTGTATGCAACTGGTCTTCAAGTGCAAAGTATTGTTGCTCATATGTTGACCGTAATAGCACCTGCAATTGAGTGAGAGAATTAGATTTTGTTACAGAAATTGTTATAGAGACCACTGTAGAACATTAAAAGGTTGAAACTAAAAGAAGAGGTAAAAGTTCTGTAGACCGAAATACCTGTGCTCTGTCTATGTCAGTGTGGCCATCTTTGATGTCAACTGCAAATTGGGCACCCATTTTCTTGGCACCAACTACTAGCGCAACTATTGTGCCAGCTGGGTACTCATTTACAGTTGTTAGCAATTGGCTGATAGTCATGCTTGGAATGAATTTGTACTCTTGACAGAGGCGGGGGATGTTTTCAGTGGTGCTTATGTCTGTTAAGATCAAAATGCAATCACAGTCACCTCTGTCATAATCTGTCCTAGGTGCAACATGGAAATCTGAGATTGAAATAGCTGATCCCGGGACTATTTTAGGCTCATGTTGATACACAAGGTTTCCACTAACATTTAACGTGATTGTCATTTCTGCTTTGTGATCTATCAGATCAGCATGTAGCATTTCCCGTGTTTTGTTGGCCTTATCCAATGTTGCTTTGTAGACAACAAGGACATCACCTTGGAAGGTGTCTCCAACTCTTTTTGCATTTAGCTGTTCGATTGAAATGATCATAGGTTTCTTGACTCTTGTCCTACAAGGAACAAGGATAATGTCAATTGAATGCTAATTTAATATTAGCAAGCTGGGCAAATGGTGATACAATGAAGAACCAAGTACTTTACTATTGTGCTGACTCTTCTTGTGCAATTTTCACCTGTTTTGCTTGTCTTTTTGATACATCTTTTGGTGTCCTACAAAGAATTGGAACAATGTTATTCGAATATTTGTGATTTGGGTGAATGAGTATGAAGGAATAATACTATGAGCACTTTACCGTTGTGCCGATTCTTGTTGTGTGGTTTGTATTTGCTTTGACTGTCTTTTAGTTTCATCCATAGATCTCCTGCAAATAATGGATATAGCATTGGAAAAGACATTGCAATGCATAGAGGTGATATAAGGCTATAAGTTCTATAAAGTTGAATTTGTCTATTGGGCAACATGCAATTGTAGGAAAATTGGATTGTGATCAGTCCAATATGCTTCTAATATATAGATAGAGCATATATTTGTAGTCGTGTTGGACCAAATGTGATCAATGACTGTGTTGCCGATGTTGTGTTGTTGGTTTAGCATAAATTGTATATTGTTCTGCTGCATATAACTGTGGAGCATTTTTTTGCTTTTGCTTCATGAAGACATGTCAACATTAAAATCGCCTAAAATGTACAACATGTTTTCTGAATTTTTGGATCCAATAATTATTTGCAAGATTGCGATTACTTCATCTATGGCAGTTGCAGGTCTTGCATAAATATTACAAACATTGAGTTCATTGCTAGATAGCATTACTGTTGATGTGATGGCTTCAATATTTGAGGTTTCATGTTGTGTTGTTTTTGACAAGAGTAAATGTTTCTTGGTTAAATTTGCTATGCCATGTATGCTATGCACAGAGAAGATATCAAAATATTGTAGCAAGGTATTTAGCTCGAAGCGATGCATATGTGTTTCTTGGAGACATAAGATATCAGATTGCATTATGCCATAGTCATTGACAATGTCTTTTGCATGTGCTTTTAAGCTACGAGTGTTAAATGTACAAAGGAGCAAATGTGATTTGTCTTTTGAACATGTGTTTAGATTATCAAGTTGCCATTGTGCACATGTCTGAAGACGAGACATTTCTAGTTGTATTTTGTCTTTAACTTTACAATTTTTTGTAGTTAAAGGTTGTAACAGAGATAATGATTCTATTGATTTTGTTCGTGACAGAGCTGTATAGGTTAGTCCATGTTGTCTAATGCCTGTGGGATCAAAAGCCAAGGCCTCCATTGTTAATCCTTGGGATCGATGTATGGTTCGTGCACATGCTACTTGTACTGGGAATTGCTTTCTAGTTGTAATTTTCTTATTTATTGCTATTTTTTGGATTGGCCTAGCAATGCATTGTAGAGGCACCCAGTCTTTGTCAATGATAGTAGAATAGCAGTGTGCTAGTTTTGTGCGTTGCTGATGTCCAATTGATGGGTCATTAAATGTAATCTAGACAATATCAATATTGTTTTGTGCTATATATGCTTTAAAAATTCCATCTGAACTGTTGACGAGGCCATCTTGAACATTGTAATTGCCTGCATAAAGCTCAACAAGAATGTTTGGTTTCAAGTATATTTGTGATGGGAGTGTCGTTGTGTGACTGTACACTCGTATTGCATTAAGGTCCTCGTGAACTTCATCTATTGCATCTAGTACAATTATTTGGGTTGGAATGATTGATAGCATTTTGTTGTTATGTGCTTGAACGTCTATTCTCCTATAGAAAAGGTGTGGAAGCAATGGATCTAATGGTACAGGACGAAAGCAAATTTTGTTGATATAGTCTATGCCATGAGTTGTCTGAATGCCTACTCGTAGTCTATTAAGGATTGAAATAAATATTTCATCTTTTTGTCTCATGGTAGTCACCAATGAATAGCATTTTATGTGGTCTTTCCAGAAACTATAAGGCATTAATTCAATTGGAGTAGGCCTATTTTTGAAAACCACAGAGTCAAGGACAGGTTGTGCCTGGTAAAGGTCACCACAAAATATGGTATCAAGGTTTCCAAAGTATGTTGTAGGCATTTGCATTATGTCTCGTAGTCTTCTATCAATATACTGTAGAAATGTTGAGCCAACTAATGATATCTCGTCTATAAGAAGTATGCGCAATCGATCATAGTGCTTTGACATAGTGTCAAGCATTTCAGTGTTCAGAGGCAGGAATTCTGATGTATTAAAAGGTATGTGAAATGCTGAATGTAATGTGAATCCCCCTATGTTTTATGCTACTTTACCTGTATATGCAGTTAATAAGCCCTTGGGTTTGTCTGGATTATTGTCAACAAAATTGCTATACATGTGAATGAGAGCTTGGTAGATGGCTTTTGTTGTAAAAGTCTTTCCTGTTCCAGCTCCCCCAGTCAAAAACAAGTGCAATGGATTTTGTGGATTTTTCATCTTTTTTATGAGAACATCCTTAACAATTGCTTGTTGTTCTTTATTTAACATTCATCTTAACTTGTAGTATTCATTGTTATCTATAATCTGTGGGTGCTTTGTAATTTCAAATCCATTGGAGTACGTGGTATTTGGGTTAGAATGACCTATGTTTGGAAGGTCTGTTTGAATGTCATATAGTTCTTTCTGGGAAAGCCTTGCTTGCATTGGCTAGGTCAATGAGCTTTTCATCTTGAAGAGACTGAAGATCATTTATAGCTTTGTCAATGTCACCCCATGCGGAGTTTGTGCTGTGGATGAACTTTGCACTATTTGTTTGAATGGTTTGTCCATGGTACATGTATGCATGTTCCCAAGAGTCAAAGTTTTGTTTGAGTGTATGCTCATTAATGGTAAATGGAACATAGAGAACCAATTGCTCTCTACAATGATTCTCTATATCAAAGTGTTTGTTGAAATTGATAAACCATACTACATTGGGTTTGGCCTTTGGTTCAATTGTAGCACCGTATTTGTTGTATCTTGAAACAAATTCTGCAAGACATATGTCCACCAGTGTCTGAGGACGTTTTAAATAATAGTCTATAATAGATTTTGCAAGGACATTTTCTAATTCATCTGGCTCATTGCTCAATTGTTTAACAGATTTGAGTATAAATGTGCGATCATTGTCAGATCGTGTATCAATGAATATACATTTTCTTGAACTATAATTTAATGGCAATGACAGAACAATATGTGCAGCTTGTTGTGATGACATTTGTTGCAAGTTAAGCATGGAATTTCCAAGTTTACTTACCATTCGTATTGCATCAATATTGTCTTGCTTGTGGTCTGTACGTATTCTTTTGAATGCATATGTCATTGACTTGTCTACTTTTGCAATATATGAGCTACAGTACATAGCAGCAACATATGCATTCAAGACAAATTGTGCATCTGTATTAGCCTTCCAAAGAGCTGGAATTTTCCTTGAAAAACTATTGTTCCATATTTGTGATGGTTTTCTTTGTAAGAAAAGCGTAGGCCTGTTTAATGTTGAGCTCAAAGCTTCAATGTATTCATTGTCAGTTAAGTTCAATTCTTTTAAGAACATTTGAAAAGTGAATGTTTTGTCATAGTTTGCTTTTTGGAGTTTTGAAAAGATGTCAGTGGCATTTGCAGTTATCGCTTCAGTCTTTTGGAGTATTGGTAAAAGTATAGTTGACTTTTGCATTGGTGGGAAAGGAAATTTGTACCTACAAAGTTGTTTTCTTGATCTCTTGCATTTCTTTGTATGATGGTGTTTGTGTAGCATTGCCAAAGGAAATTCCAAATTTTTAGTGTCGCAAGTAATATACTTATCAACAAAAGCTATGATGTCCGTGTTGTTATTTTCTGTGTAGATCAGTGCATTTTTAACCCATATGAGAAAATGATCATGTTCGTTTCCTCGATTTTGGAACTCAGTGACTGAGAAGTAATCAATGACATTTCCAAAGAAAGAGTCATCTGTAAGTATCAATTTTTTTATTGCATTGATTCTATGTTTATAGTAACGTGCACAAGTTATAGGATCTTTTTTGATTAGTTCAAATTTGTCAACGTGTGTTGGCTGATTAGATTCTTGACGGTTTTGTGCTGATTGGTGTAGATTGTGCAGCTCTTGTAATGTTTGAATTAGTGGATCCCAATTTTGCTCAGCACTAGAGAAAGTGATGAAAAATGTCGGTGGTCCTAGTTGTCGAATCATAGCAAATACATTTTTCTTAAGTTGTTGTGAATAGTCTGGAGAGATTCTTATTCTTTTGAAATCAACATATCCAATATCTGATTTAAGAATTTTTTCTAGGTTTGGTTTGTGTTTAATGTCTTTCGCAAATAGCTTTCGCCCTTTTAACTGGCCCTTGCGGATTCTTATTGTCATTGTAGACAGTACTTGTTGTATTAGTACCTTTATAGCTTTGAAAAAAATGTTTGTTGTATGATATGCAAATTGTCTTTGTGACTGTAAGAGCTCCCAGCGTACTATTTTCTGATACGTAAAGTTTTTTACAATGTCATTATCACGTGGTTTGCCAAAGAATAAAGTTGGGAAATTCATTTCTTCAGCATAGATGTCCTTAAATATTCCAATTGGATACTTGTGCTCTGCAGGTGCAATTTCAATAATCTTGTCTTCCATGTTATGGATACTTCTAGACTCAGTGAATCCATGTATCAATGTTTCTGATGGGTTTTCATTTTCCATTTCACTGTCTGATTCTGTTTCACTTGTATTTTGTGGACTATTGTCTTCATTTTCTTAGTGCATTGGAGAACTTCTTGCCAATCTTGGTTTATGTGGACTTTGTGCATTTTGTATAATGGTGTCCTTGTTAATTGAGTCAAAGCTTGCATGATGACATTTGGGCACACCATGCCTTTTTGAAATGCATTTTTGTATTTTAAGCGTCTTTTCAATGAAACAACAATTGTTTGTGTGTTGTTAATTGATTGTGGCAATGCTCTTTGTACAATGTTCATGTCAACAGGGACATTTATTATAGAACCTGTTAGGCCTATTTGAGACCTTTTGAACCCTAGTTCCCAAATCTGTGCAAATGCAATTCTAAGTGAGACAAGTCGTTCTTCTAGATGAGTTAAATTTTGCACATAGCACAATGGTCTATTAGTTCTTATTTTTGTGGCGTAGCATACTTTGGAATAGTGGACTGTTTCAATGCAAAGTAGCATACATGACATATGAAATCTGTGAATGGTAAGGAATCTGATTGTAGTAGCTTACAGTATAATTGTTTTTGTTTCTCTTTGAATATTCTGATGTCCTTGTTCAAACAGAGCACTTGGCAAATTGCACATGGGTATTTTTGTGTATCTTGTATTGTTGTTTTATAAATTTCTATTGGTGTCAATGTTTTTTTTTTCTTTGGACTGCTAGGTACACTTTCTTTTTGTTTTTTTTGTCTAATCAAGTTTTTCAGGTGATTAAGTCTTATTGTTGATTTATGTTTAAAATTGTTTGCTATGACAAATGGTATCAAATTTTCCTTGTTTTTAGGTAAAGCATGTGACTTGGTCAAGTAAGTATTTTTGTATTGTGGACGATTTATGATCAACTTTTTTAGTTGGAGTAAGCTTGTTGAGCATTGGCGAGTTAAATTTTGGGCTCCGATTCTTAGAAGCGGCTCAAAATGTCCAGCCAGAGGGGTTGTATCATGGAATAGTATAGAGACTGATTTTGTATATCTAGAATCATTGAAATCTAAGTACTTTCTTGATGTTGTCAATGACCAGAGGCTTATTTGTATTTTTAACCATTTGGATATCCAGTGAATGCAAAACAAGTCACCCCACAATCCACATTCGCTATGGGCGATGCATGGGCTTGTAGACAACCGCATCTTGCGGAAGTATGTTTCTTGATCATGTACTTTGTGCAATGTATATAGAGTACTAGGATTTAGTTCATTGTTATATGATTTAATTGCTTCTTTGTCCTTTTTTTGAAAGCTAGAAATAATCTATAGCTCCATTGCATAATTGAGTTGAGGTGTACTATTGGGTTAGAGATGGCGATATCTAAAATCATATTTAAATAATAAACAGAAAACAAAACATACAAGAATAAATCATAAGATTTTCACCCAATCTGGGCTACATCCACCAAACCCGCAGCCATCCAATACTTTTATTATCCAGGCAAAACCTATTACAATCTTAATAATCACGTTTTCTTCATCCTGTAACCCCCATCCCAACCCCTTTTAACAAGCTTTTTAGAAGTTTCCAGAATTAGGGTTTTACGGGGGGCTAGGGTGTACAGTATACCATGGGCTATACAGTATAGCATGATCAGTCGCCACATACCAACATACTGGTTGTTAAGTAGCACTTGAAGCGAATCAAACAAACAATCACCAACATTGTATGCAAATGTGTTTAATCTACAAAGTCCTTTAGCTCTAAGGACATTGTCAATGTTTGACATTCGAGGATACTTTATGCACAGTTTTTTAATTTCATGTGAACCTTTGGGCTGTTTTGAAGTTACATTTTGTGTTTCAATTTTTAACAATGGTTCAAAGTGTCCACTTAAAGAATTCATGTCATGAAATAGTATAGAGACTGATTCTTTGTAATCAGAACTATTGAACTGTAAGTACCTTCTTGCTGTTGTTCTTGACCAAAGGGATATTTGTATATTCAGCCACTTGGATATCCAGTGAATGCAAAACAGGTCACCCCACAATCCACTTTATGTGCAATCTGCTTGTGGCTTTGCAGATAATCGCATTCTGCGAAAATATGTTTGCGGGTCACGTACTTTGTGCAATGTATATAGAGTATCAAGGTCTAGTTCATAGTTGTATGATTTTATTGCTTCTTTGTCCTTGTTTTGAAGGAAATTCAAGAAGTAATCTATAGCTTCATTTCGTAGTTGAATTGATGTGTAACGATTGTTAAGCAATAGTTGTAATGAGTCAAATAAACAATCACCAATATTGTATGCAAAAGTACTCAATCTGCAAAGTCCCTCGCCCTTAAGCACGTAGTCAATGTTTGATATTTGGGGGCGCTTTGTTAATTCATAGGTGTCAACGTCTATCATCTTCTTTGTGTCTCGTGTACCCTAATGTGTTTGAGAATGGCAAATGTTGTGTATGGATAGCATCTAACGCTATTATCTAGATTACAAAATCTATAATTGTACATCGTCGCCTATGTGCTTTTACTCAATAGCATTCCATAGTATTAATCATGTTGTCAAGCATCTTGGAAGTTAATAATCTCTATATATGTTGGAAAATGGATCTTGAGTAGTAGCAGAAGCCTATGTAACATACCACACAACAAACAATTCAATAGAAGCACAAGGGGAAAATAGTATTAATTCTTCAACTTGGCCTTGTTATCCATTGTCCCCCAGCAGAATTGTATGTACTTATTCCTGTTGCATTGACAAAGTGGATAAATGAGTACAATGCATGATGTATACTTTCAGTGCCACAAACACAAAACAATATTTTCAGGTAGCTTTTTTTACATGCAACAAATGGTCGACAAGAATCTTTTTTGCTCACATTGTCAATCTCAGTCTATGGTATTTAAATGTTTTGTGTAATTGGATTTCTTTGTTTCTATGTACTTCTCAGTGACTGTTTTTTTTCAAAGAACAAATGATTTTAAAAGCTATTCAGATAAACATGAATTAAGTGGCATGTAGAGAATAGTTTCAGAAATCATTTCTGTTTAAAGAAAATCAGGGAAATGCAAAAGCCTTGTTTGATCAAAGAAGATCTATGGCTTTTCTTATTTGTGGGAATAGCTTTTAAAATCATTTGTGTTTAAAAAATTTGAGGAAAATGGAAAGGCATAGGTCCATTAAGAAAAAGTGAAGGCATAGATTGATTAAATAATTAAAAGAAGAGATTGAAACTCAGAGGTGCAGGTGCACAGTGCATACATGCAAAGCAAATGTATTAAATAGCATGTGGGTGGATAAGAAACTATTGGAATGGCTTGGTGGACATGTATAGCCAGGCTACTTTGCTCATTTTTTATAGACTTAAGTCAGCTGTTAAGCATGACTATTACTTTGCACAAATTATTTTTCTATTCTACAAGTATTTGTTCTGGGAGAGTTTTTTAGCAATTGAGCAGATTTTGTTATAGTTACAGTATCCAGAACCAGAAACGAGTTACTTGAACAATAAATAGTTTCTTTCCTCAGTTTTCTCTTACTCTAGAGGTTTAAAGCACACAGTGAAATTGGCAATGTGAGCAAAAAAGAATTGTGGATAATGTCATTTTTGCATGTAAGCAAGACCATGGAAAAATATTGCATCATGTCTATGAGTGACGTAGTACATCATTCATTGTACTCATGTGATATGTCAGCTTTTGAAATTAACTTTATAGGCTTTTATTTGTAATACAGGAAGATTAAACATATGTTAACTTGCATACTGCACAACAACTTACCACAGATATAAGCAGTCCTATGAAAAAAATTGCCTTAAATGCATACAGGTAAAAACCAGTTGACACAAAACAAAGACTTATGACTCTATAGGCTATTAAAATTGCAAACAGGGTTTAAAAATTGCATGCTAGCAGTTCATTCTATTCTATGGATATTGTATAGAGGAAGTATAACTTATTAACACATAAGCAAAACCTGTTCTATTGACCGAAGACAAATTACTATTGGAATTGTGGAAAATGTGTTTTCCTATTTGTATATGTGCAAGTAGCTTTCTAAATGATTTATGTTCAAAGAAATGAGGAATACAAGATGACAAAATGAATACATGGAAAAGAACTTTATGCAGTTATTATATTGAAGAATTTCAATTGCATTTCAAGAAAATCAAAAAGACAATTTGGAAAACTGACCTTACAATTTGCTATCGAACGATCAAGTATACTTGTAGAAATGTACAAATAGTGATAGGCACAAGCAATTTTCCCTCGTGCAGTTTGTGCGTGATTGTTTAAATACAATTGAGAGCATTGAACCCTGTTACAAGGACAATTTAGACAAATGAGTACAGTGAGTGACATATACTATGCTATTCATAAAAACAAAACAGAATTCTTATGTACATTCATTTGAACGAGAAACAACCCAAGTAAGAACTTTTGTTTCTTAAAATGCAAATTGCATTTTATAATTTTTAAATACTTATTGCTATTTGTGTACACTATAATATAGAAAAAAAAAAATTGCATATGCATGCACTAGTGTAATTCGGTTATATTTCATAGTGGTCTATTGTGTGGCCGAGCAAGGAATTTTGTAGCTGCAGAGTTGCACGCTGGACAGTGAGAGATGAATTGCTTGAGGTCAGAAGAGGTAACTTTTCATTTTTTTTGTCTATTTGATACAAGAAATGCAAGTAGGGTTTCATAGTACTTTAAGGCATTCATATACCTTGATTATAAATTCGTATTTTAAACTACTTTTAGTATTGTTTATTTGAATACTATGTTTCGTGGGATTTTTAAAGAGTTAACTTGGTTTCTATATGCTTCCATATTTTGCATGTGTGCCTATTGTTGATGTGTTTTTTATGCACCTCTCAACACAGGCAGCGCGTAGGTGCACTACCTCTCTTGAAAGACAATCTTCCACAATCAAATTGCAGAACACTATCCCAAGGTCTCTAATGTTAGGTCTTGACAGTGCTTGGAATATCTCAGTTGTTTGATGTGATTTGCTGGAATCACAAGGCGGACTTACGGATGAGTTACAAAGCATGGAAGTTGGGTTTGCAAATGCAGTTTCAAAATGCTGAAAGTGAATAAACAGTGGCTGTCCACTCAAAACAGCAAGTTGAAACTCATCAAGTTCATCTAATTTAGCTTCATGGTGATGCTTTGGGTCCTACTCTAACCAAGGATTAAAAGAAATAGCAAAAGGAGAAGGGTTAAGAAAGCTATTCTAATCCTAAACTATGAAAGAACAGTAACAATGGTGGCTACTAAAGTAGACAGACTTCCTAAATTGGGTTTTGCTTGGCCAAGAGAAACCTACAGTTGCACAAAACCAGTGCAATCTTCTAAGGATTGTAGATTTTCACATCACATACACACATCATGTACATGCAATCAAACTAAGTTGCAGCAATAAAGGAAAAAGGCTCAGACTAGCTTTGCAAAGTGATTCATCATCAATGAACCACAAAAGGCATGAGCTGAAAGTTCATCAAATACTGAAACAACAAACACCACCACCACTCCCATTTAAGAAACTAACACCTAAACTAATAGGGAATTTGAACCATGCATACATAAAGAGCAAACTCAAAAGGAACACCCATAAATCATGCAATGTTGCTTTCTATTGCTGCAGAATGTCTTTACATGAGTTCTCCAACTCTTACAAATGAGGGGAAAGCCCCTATTTATAGTTTTCCAAAGCCCAAATGAATGGCTAGGATTCAATTACATTAGGTTTTCACCTACCCCACAATATTCAACAATTAAAAATACATTCCTTGTCTTTTCCCTGTTTTGTCATCTAGTGCCAGTCACTGTAGCAATTTCATCATTTAGTTGATTTCCCTTTTCACTGTAGCTAAAACTGCCTGAAAGTTGTCTTTTGCTTGATGTGCTTGCAGTGTTCTTCCTTTGATCAAACAAGTCCGTCGACGATTGACATCAATGGATTGGTGGCCCCTGATTCGGGCAGAAAGCTCCTTAGAAATCATCATCATTTGGAAAAAGATAGGACAACTCCCTCAATGGGCCTCTTCGATAGACCTACAGAAGGCTTCTTGACTCCTGCAAACACGAAGTGTTGTAAGTGCATTTATACATGAGTTAAGGAAAATGTCAGTCAAACCTACAAATTCCCTATTAGATCTATCCATGCATCATCAAAAGATCTTGATATTCATATTTGGAGCTCATTTGGACCATAAACATTAATGCATGCTTCAAGGGTGCGAGCGCCAAAGGGCAGAAAGACAGCAGAAGAAAGCTAGAAGGCAGACAGCGGATGGAAGCCAAAACAAACGAAGGGAGGCGAATTCCGGATGTTCAAAACAAATGGAAGGGGAGGGGGAGGCTCCCTTGATGCGTTCAAAATGTACCGGGAAGGAGGCAAAAGTGCCTTCGGATGTTCAAAACAACCAAGAAGAAGGGAGGCCCCTGATGTTCAAACGTACCGAAGGAGACAAAAGCCTCGATGTTCAAAACGTACCTAAGGAGGGATTCGACTCCGTAAACGCCACCGAGGGCTCCTGCTCCGAGGGTGGAAGGGGAGATGGTCACGGATGTTCCAAACTACCAAAGAGGGACTCTACTCCGTAAACCGCCGCACCAGGGGCCGGGCTCGAGAGGCCGGAAGGGAGGTGGCCGCCGGAAGTTCCAAAATGGCCATGGAGAGGCGGAGCCCCGAAAACAGCCACGAAGGGGCTGGGCTCTGAAGGCCGGAAGGGAGGTGGCCACCGAAAGTTCCAAAAGCCATGGAGAGGCGAAGCCCCAGAAACGGCCATGGAGGGGCCGGGCTTTGGAGGCCAGAACAGAGGTGGCTGCCGAAAGTTCCAAAATGGCCACGGAGAGGCAGAGCCCCAGAAATGGCCACGGAGGGGCCGGGCTCGAGAGGCCGGAAGGGAGGTGGCCGCCGGAAGTTCCAAAATGGCCATGGAGAGGCGGAAGCCCCCGAATGGCCACGAGGGGCCCGCCCCGAGGCCGGAAGGGAGGCCGGTTCCAAAAATCGGCTACAGAGGTGGTTTCCTGAAACGCCACGGCGTCGAAGGGAGGTGGCCGGGCCTGGATGTTCCTAAAAATGGCTAATGAAGAGGCAGAGTCCCCGTGAACGCCACGGAGGGGCCTGCCCGAGGTCGGAAGGGAGGTGGCCATCGAATAAACCCTAAACGCCACCGAGGGCTGCCTCATATCAAAAAGGGAGGTGGCCACCGAAATTTAAAACAACAAAGGGGGACGAAGTTCGAAACCACCCAAACTTAACCAAACTTCGACGAAACCTTGGCGCTCATTTAAGCACATCACACACATCCTAGATCCAAAAAAGGGTGACCCCAAAGTCAAAAATGAGGAAACGGGAGTGACGGGGGTCCACGAATGTTTCCAAACAGCCAAGGAGGAAGGGAATTCTGGAGGGAAAGTTCTGAAACCATCGAAACTTAATGGAATGATGACGAAACCTTGGTAGTTCATTTACGCACTCCAAACACATCCCAAATCCACCAAAAGGTTGTCCCCAAAGCCAAAAATGTGGAAACGGGAGCGACGGGGGTCCACTGATGTTTCCAAACAGCCAAGGAGGAAGGGAATTCTGGAGGGAAAGTTTCAAAACCATCGAAACTTAACGAAACATTAACGAAACCTTGGTAGTTCATTTACGCACTTCAAACACATCCCAGATCCAAAAAAGGGTGACCCCAAAGTCAAAAATGAGGAAACGGGAGCGACGGGGGCCCGCGGATGTTTCCAAAATAGCCAAAGCAAGACAAAAGACAGAAAGGGGATGGGGGACTTTATTTCTCTACGGATTTGAATACCCAAAGCAGGTGAATTTGGGTAGGGGAATTTGATTGTTTGATGGCACATGACCAATTTGGGCTTGGAATTAGGGCACGCAAAACAAGATAGGAGCAAAGCAGCCTGTCGGGAGCGAAAAAAGGGGGTCCCTACCTATGGTAGGGCGTGTGTGCAAAACATGCACAAAACCTATGAGGACAATAACCACAATATTTGACAATATTCCTCTATCCTTTATGACAACTTGTTGGTTCCAAAGCTCTCTTTATAGGACAACTGCACATTGCCTACAAGACTCAGATGAATGAGCAAGAACTTTTTTAGTAGATAAAGGTCATGAATGTTGAACTAATAGTATGATAGTCACCACAACATTTAAGTAAACCTATGCTCAACAGTCTCTTTTCCATTATCAATTGTATTCCCAATTTCATCCATGAAGAATATCCTCAAAGATATAGGATTCATGGATGCATAGGTTGAAGAAGTTCTTCATGGATCAAAGATATGGAGTTCATTGATAAAAGAAATGGAAATCATGGATGAAAGTTATGGCTAACAGCAGGATCTACAGGTTGACAAAGTTCTTCATGGATGAAATTGGGAATAAAATTGATAATGGAAAAGAGAGTCTACACCATAGGTTTACTTAAATGTTGTGGTGACTGTCCTACTATTGGTTCAATGTTCATGACCATCAACTCAAAAGTTCTTGCTTTTTTACCATGTAATATAGATTTTAGTGACTAGAGATGCATTGTGATTACTCTGAGCGTTTCATTTTTTGTTATTCTGCAGATCTATGTGGTCATAGGAGATGTTGTTGCTGCAGAGTCAAGACCTGGAACCGAGCTACTTGATACATGTATCCATAGATACATGGATGTGGACATCCATCATGGTATCCATAGATGCGTAGATACATGTATCTATGGATAGATGTATTCATAAATACATTGACACATATATGGATAGATGTCTGTATACATTTGCACATGGAAACACAGATAGATGTATGCGTGGATGCATCTATACGTAGAAGAATACATAGAAACATAGTCATTATACATATATATGCATGGATGCAGATATATGTCCATATGCACATATGCACATATTCATGTATACATGTATCCATGTAAGCTTTTACGTATCCCTGTATGCAATTGTGTGTACATGCGTCCATGTATTTATGGATGCGCTACTCTATCCATGTACCAATTTATTATGTTATATGGATATCGCTTATAGTAACACTAATTAGCTCTTCCACTATACATAGCACTTGTTTTCATAAATACCGGATCGAGCTTATATGTATCAGGATACATATAAACTCACACTAAAAACTACTGAATTATGATCTCTATTGTCCCATTTTCATAGACATGTTACTATTGCAATCAAATGTGTAAAGCATTCGTGTTCAAAGAAATTAGATACAGGAATGGCAATATGTTACACAACCTTCTCTTATGTCTTTATAGCAGTTTTTCCATTGCATTTCAAGAAAACCAGAAACTAGAATTTTATTCATATTATTTCATCTATGGCATTTAGAGGTTTTCCAATAATTATTACAAGCATAGAGTTCAGTGTTGAATAGTTCTATTGTTCATGTTATGGCTTCAACTTTGTTCATGCCAAATTGCATTATCTGACATAGTTAACATGCAAAAACTAAAGTCTTCAAAAACTAAAGTATCCATTGTGAACACTTATTGCATTCCATGGGACCACATTTCTTTGAGGAGTTTTTTTGAACAATTCGCTTCCCTTGTATATGTTTCCATATTTTGCAGATGTGCCTATGAGCACATTAACTATAATAGTTCACAAAATTCCTTTATCCTGTATGCTTTCATCATAGCGAAAAAGCTCAAAGCAGTTGCATAATCTAGGTTTTCAGAACACAGGCTTACAGAACACAAAAAACAACACACACAAAGTAATAAAGATGCATAGCAAGTGGCTTAACTCTATATTAAATGACCAAAGTACCCTGTCCATCCATGGTCACCAAGCCACTCTAGCGTGTTCACCTCCAGCTAGATGTCATTTAATGCATTTAATTTGCATTCATGCATTGCGCTCACATTTTCCTGATATTTTAATGCATTTAATCTGCATTCATGGATTACGTACCTCTAGCCGCCAACTTTTAAACTATGCCTTTGCTTAAATTTATTTAATCAATTTATGCGTTCACATTTTCCTGAATTTGTAAAATGAAAATGATTTATAAAGCTACTCGATTGAATAGAAAAATAGATAAATGCTAATTTTCCACTATATAAAATAGCTCTCCAAATTCAAACTATACAAAAAAAATAAGTAATATGTTAAATGGAAAAATGTGATTGGTCAATGCTGTTGGTTAAAAGCATTTCGGGCAAATGCATACACAAATTAAAAATGGGTTCACAGGAAAGAGCTTTTGATTCTAAATCCATATGCATACTTTGATTCAAACTAGTGGCTGAAGGTACATAATCCACTGATACAAACTCAATGCATTGAATGGCATCTGACTAGAGGGAACGTTGTTTGCATTGCTAGCTACTCTTTGAATATATAACAAGGTTCAAGGAAAAATCTCTCATTATCATACATGTTGACATAATTTTCGTTCCAAACCTCTCTTTATGAGACCAAGGATAATTATACTTATTTATCTCTTTTAATTGTTATATATTCAAAGACTAATTAGCAATCCAAACAGCCTTGCTTCTAGTCAAATGCCATTAAATGCATTGTTTTTGCATAAATGAATTATGCACCTTTAGCCAGTAGAAACAATTTCTAGCTATTGTTTAATGCCAAACCAGCTATCACTTAATAGTGAAAGTGACATAAAAATTCATTTTCTAACTAAATGGGGTCATTTCATTTCCATATGCATAAGTTTATTTTGTACCATTATGTAGCACTTACTATTACTTATGCAATGAAGCCACATGCAAGTACAATTCATAACTCATTGCATTTAGATACACCCATGGAGAAATACAAACCAAGGTTGTTGGCATCCTGATAAGAAAGATGATGACATACATCCAATTAATGTATGCCACAACATCTTATTCAATGAAGATGATTTGGATAGGAACGTTACAAATCAGAATCCTTATTGGTGTGTGAGTAATTCTCTTTTTCAAGACTTTTCAAGGAAATTGGATGCCAATACTATCAGTGAACAAGTGGAATCAAATTTTTTAATTGACTTTGTTTGATGGGTCAAATGTGCACAAGGATAGTTATAATTATTTCTTTGTTTTAATTATCATGTATATAAATACTATTCAACAGTTACCTAATTAATTAGATATGAAATGACAGAAGGAAAAAGAAAATTAATTAAGATAATTTGATTCGTTAATTAATAAGGTGAATTATCATGTAAAAGTACAAAAATTAGAAGTTGCGAAAAAATCCTCTTTGGTTTATGCTTCAATGACAATGAGAGAGATGAAAGCAATTGTGGAGTTTAGGCTTATATCTGTAAATTGCATTTTCCTAATAGTTTGTAAAGTCCTCTGAACACATTGTCCTCATATTGTTTGTAAGGCCCCATTATGGGACATGCTAATAGAAAAGTGGTTGTAAAGCTTGCACTATGGAACAGTTTTGCAGTAATTGAAGATAAGCAATCTTTAGAGGACTCATAAGCACCAAGTTATTGTTAAGCTGTCACATTGTACTTTGGAAAAAAAGACAATTGCTTTTCCAAGCAACTAGTCTCTGAAGAATAGCGTAGGCTGAGCATTGTGAAACCCAATTTGCCTATGGATGTTAAAATAAAAGAAAACTAATGAAAGAAACTATTTATTGACTAGAGTAGCTTGTCTGCAAGTGACCTTTTTTGGAACCATGACAACCTTTTCCCTGTCACTGTAAACTCTTTCCTAGAAAAGACATATCGGCACACACATATATGTATGCATATGTATATATATGTACAGATACATCCATGTAAAGACAGATGAATCCATGTATGGACATAAACATATATGCATCCATATGATTGCATGCATAAACACAAAGATGCATCTATACACACATACATATATGCATAAATACATTTACAAACTCAAGTAACATCTCCTGCTCAGTGGCTACAAACTCTTCCTCAGAACTAGAGCTTACAAAGCACAAAAAACAACACACGCAAAGTAATAGAAATGCATAGCAAGTGACTTAACTCTAGATTAAATGACCAAAGTACCCTGGCCACACGTGCCCTCTAAGCCATTCCAATGCCTTCACCTCGAGCCAGATGCCATTCAATGCATTTAATTTGTATTCATGCACTACATACATCTACCCACCAATTTTGTAAACTATGTCTTTGCTTGAATTTATTAAATCAATCTATGCACTCGCATTTTCCTGATATTTTAATGCATTTAATCTGTGTTCATGGATTACGTACCTCTAGCTGCCAACTTTTAAACCATGCCTTTGCTTAAATTTATTTAATCAATTTATGCGCTTGCATTTTCCTGAATTTTTTAAACGAAAATGATTTATAAAGCTACTCAGACAAATAGGAAAATAGATAAATGCTAATTTTCCAATATATAAAATAGCTCTCCAAATTCAAACTATACAAAAAAATAAGTAATATGTTAAATGGAAAAATGTTATTGCCCAATGCTGCTAGTTAAAAGCATTTCAACTGAATGCATGAGTATTATTGCCTTCACACTAGGAGCCAATAAAATTGTCACTATACAAAACAGTTTATCCAAGCGAGTGCTATTAGGTTTGTTATCTTCAATTTCAAACTCCTTTGGCGTTAATGCATTTTCTTTGGTGGTAGAATATGGAGATTCTTTTTTTACTGAGAGTCCGGAAGAAGATGACATATACAAATAAATTTAAGCAAAGATAGTTTAGAAAACTGACAGCTTTTATCAATAGAAAGGGGACGTTTACAGTGACAGAGCAAAAGCTCCTCTACTCATTGAATGAATACCAAGAGACAAGTTACTCAAGGCAACAAACTGCTACTTTTATTTAGTTTGCTTCATTTTATCCCAGAAATGCAAATTGGGTTTCACAATGCATGAAAACATATTTGTACAAACAACTCCCAAAATTATAATTGCAATGGATGATAGTGATAGTGTAATGGATACTAATAGTCAAAACACCAAAATACACCAACTAGTTTATTTTTAGATTCAATGGAAACAAGTATCAGTTGGAGACAAATTAACCTAGCAGTCTATTTATCATAGGTTCTTGAATTCCAAATGCACAAGTGCAAGCATGGTTCTCTACAGGCTTTTGCTATGCATTTTAACTAGATTGTTGTTTTGCATCAAGCGTTAATAACTACTGCAAGTATGATTTCCAAACAGATTTATATCAATGAATGTAAGTCAACAAAGGTTTCCAATTACACTTTATACTTGAACCATGAAGCATCATTGCTCCAAGCTGCAGCAGAAGTGCAGAGAGGGAAACAAAAGCAAATTCAACAATGACATCATCAAACAAGGATTTGCTAGCTATTACTATGATTAACTATTGAGCTCAATTAACTCATCAGTCAAATAGCTTGATTGATCACTGACCTAACTTGTTTCAAAGCTATCTTGGTAAGCTGATTAGTTAATTTCATTAATGAGTAAAAGATGGAATTGGCTTAATTTGCATGAGCTAAGTGTAAAATTGACTTTGATTAATGGTTTAGAGACAAATGAGACAAATTAAATTGTCATGAGCAAAATGTGAGATGGACTTATTAGCTGCTACACCACATATACTATGACATTTGAGCTTTCATGAAATAATAGCGAAAGCAATAGAATAAACAGATGGCTTCAACATAGACAAAGGGATACAATTAATATGGATAGCTACAGCCTATTGAATATTTGTAGCATAAGAAACAGAAAGGAAGATGTTGGCGAAGCTTTTGCAATTTCGGTTTACACCTAGCAATTGCATTTGCTTCCTTGTCTATAAAGCCTTTGCAAGGAATTCCTTTTTTTTGCATATGAATGGCCATGATTGGTTTAATTGATTTGGTGTACAAAGATGTTTTTTAATTAACTATAATTAACTATTCAAGAAAACTGATTTATCAATGAACTAGTTTCATTGATTAGTCAAGTAACTTGATTCACAGTTAACTTGATCAGCTATTTAGTTGATTTGCTTGAATGTTTGCAAAAATCCCTTTTCGACAAATAGTTCTTTGCATAATTTGCAATCACTACACACCAAGAGCGAACATTTATTCGAGGGATTCTGTCAAACAGTTTAAATGTTTTTGCTTGTGCTTCCATATTTGGTATGCATATTCATGTCAGCATTTCAAACCATTATATCTGTCATAAATGCACGTCTTATGATGCTTAGATGAATGTACATATGCCGTTCTAAAGCTCCTTTTCTGTTAAAAGCACGTAAAATGTTTAGAAGGATTGTGTATCTGTGAATGTGAATAAGCAAGATTGATTTAACTGATTTGGAGGATAAAGATGACTAATAATTAGCTATGACTAACCATGGAGCACACTTAATTCATTAGCCAATTAGCTTGATTGATCGCTGAATTAACTTGTTTGAAAGCTATCATGTTAGGCCAACTAGCTAATATGCCACATATAGTATGACATTTGAGTTTCAAATAAGTCTTATGCACGCAAATCTGTTACCATGTTAAAGCCATGTAAACATTGATGTTCCAATTCCATGGGGCCATTCAATTTCCATTTGTCCTAGTTCATTTCATTCCATTATCAAGAACCAATAATTAAATGTTTAAACCATGCACATGCAAACAAAAAATGCAAGTAGGGTTTCAACAAGGACATCATCTAACAAGCATTTGTTTGCTAATACTATGATTAACTATTGAACTCAATTAACTTATCAGTCAAATAGCTTGATTGATCACTGACCTAACTTTTTTCAAAGCTATCTTGTTAAGCTGATTAGTTAATTTCATTAATGAGTAAAAGATAGAATTGACCTAATTTACATGAGTCAAGTGTAAGATTGACTTGGTTGTTAATTGACTTTGATTAATGATTCAGAGACAGATGAGACAAATTAAATTTTCATGAGAAAAATGTGAGATGGACTTATTAGCTGCTATGCCACATATACTATGACACTTTCGCTTTCATGAAATAATAGCAAAAGCAATAGAATAAACAGATGGATTCAACATAGACGAAGGGATACAATTAATATGGACAGCTATAGCCTGTTGAATATTTGTAGCACAAGAAACAAAAAGGAAGATGTTGGTGAGGATTTTCCAATTTCAGTTTACACCTAGCAATTGCATTTGCTTCCTTGTCTATAAAGCCTTTTCAAGAAATTCCTTTTTTTGCATATGAATGGCCATGATTGGTTTAATTGATTTGGTGTACAAACATGTTTTTTAACTAACTATAATTAACTACTCAAGAAAACTGATCTATCAATGAACTAGTTTCATTGATTAGTCAAGTAACTTGATTCACAGTTAACTTGATCAGCTATTTAGTTGATTTTCTTGAATGTTTGCAAAAAGCCTTTTTTGACACATAATTCTTTGCATAATTTTCAATCACTACACACCAAGAGTCAACATTTGTTCGAGGAATTATGTCAAACAGTTTAAATGTTTTTGCTTGTGCTTCTATATTTGCTATGCATATTCATGACAGCATTACAAACCATTATATCTGTCAGAAATCTACGCCTTATGATGCTTAGATGAATGTACATAGCCTGTTCTAAAGCTCTTTTCCTATTAAAAGCATGCAAAATGTTTAGAAAGATTGTGTATCTGTGAATGTGAATAAGCAACATTGATTTATCTGATTTGGAGGATAAAGATGACCAATAATTAGTAATGACTAACCATGGAACACAATTAATTCATCAACCAGTTAGCTTGATCGATCGCTGAATTAACTTGTTTGAAAGCTATCATGCTAAGCCAATTAGCTAATATGCCACATACACTATGACATTTGAGATTCAAATAAGTCTCATGCACACAAATATGTTATCATGTTAAAGCCATGCAAACATTGATGTTTCAATTCCATGGGGTCATTCTATTTCCATTTGTCCAAGTTCATTTCATTCCATTATCGAGAATCAATAATTAAATGTTTAAAGCAGGGACATGTAAACAGAAAATGCAAGTAGGGTTTCATAGTGCTTTAAGACATTGTTATACTTTGATTATAAATTCATATTTTAAACTACTTTTAGTATTATCTATTTGAATTTCTTGTTGAAATGCAAAGGTTCCATCTGCGTTTGATAGGTACTATGTAGAAATCCTCTTGTTCATTTTACTCCATGCATCCGAGACTTGTAGAGTTTGTATTTTTTTTATTGCTGCAAAGTGGTCCCATAAAGAGAGCTTTGGAACCAAAATTATAGTCAATCAATCATAGTCAATCAATTAATCTAATTCTACCTGTTTTCTAATAGTATTGGCATGTAATTTTCTTGACAAGTCTTCAATCAAAGAGAGCATTAGCCACACACCAATAAGGATTCTCATCTGTAACCTGCCTAACCAAATCATCTTTATTCAATAAGATGTTGCGACATACATTAATTGGATGTATCTCATCATCTTTCTTATCAGGATGCCAACAACCTTGATTTGCATTTGTCCTTGAATGTATCTAGTTGCTATGAACTATGAATTCTGCTTGCATATTGCTTGGCTGTACAAGTAATAGTAATCGCTACATAATGGTAGAAATCACAACTAATAGCATCCATATACACCCATGCACAAATACATGGTATTCAACACATTAACACGGACATGGTTTTCCAGGGCTAGTTTGTTAATTGCCTTTGATTAATAGTTCAAATGTACACAAGGCTAATTGCAATTATTTCTTTCTTTGAATTGCTATGTACTTAAAGGCTAATTAGCAATTGCCTAATTATTTAGATATGAGACAATATAAGGATGAATGAGGAAATATGAACTTGCCTAAATCATCATGAATGATAGAGCTATTGGGTAAAATGCTACATATACTATCACATTCAAGCATCAAAGACTGCCAATGAACAGTAAAAGCTTCAAGACTCTTAGTTAACATGTAAAGGGCTGGGAAAAATTGATCTGCTAACTGAATGGCGTCATTTTACTTCAATTATCCAGCACTTATTCTTAATTGTTTAATGCAATCACATGCAACCAAAATTCAGAACAATTAGCATCTATACACACCCATGCATAGATACATGGTCTCTAACATATTGATATGCATATGGTTTTCTATGAGCACAATCCTTGAACATTCTCTAGCTACGAGTGCTAGTCTATTAATTAACATTGATTACTGGATAAAATGTATTCATAGACACATAGTTGCACACATGCCTCAATGCACAGATGCATAGATACATGCATGGATGTACACATATATACACATACACATACATACATGATCACATGGTTACACCTATATATGCGTTCATGTATCCATGGATGCACATATCCATGTATCAATAGATCTCTTAATATATGCATATATTGAAATGACTACATGGGCCTGGGGAATGAATATTTATGTGGCTTTTACATGATAGCAATGAATCCTATAAATATGCATATATGCATGAAAGCACATAGCCATCAATGAACCTATGCATTTGCATTTTTGACAAGCATTTTAAAAAATCACGATTCTAAAAGCCACTCCCATGGGTTCCAAAAATAGATAAATGCCAATTTACCAATATGAAATATAACTCATGAAATTGAGTTCATATATCTTTAAAAGCAATATGTACAACAATGACAATATGACTAGATGGCTAGCTGGCAACATCCACAAAAAAGCATTTAAAGCAAATGCAATAGTAATCTGTTTTATACACACATACACACATGGTAACATAGATACATGCATTCATATATACATAATTACATGCACACATAAATACATGCAAACCTGTATGCATGGATGCATACAAAGACTATGTTTCATGGGATTATTAAAGAGTTAACTTGCTTTCTATATACTTCCATATTTTGCATGTGTGCCTATGAGGACAATAACCACAATATTTGACAATATTCCTCTATCCTTTATGATAGCTCATTCATTCCAAAGCTCTCTTTATAGGACAGTTGTTTATTGCCTATAAGACTCAGATGAATCCTTCGTATCTCAAGGAAACATTTGAATCAATAATACTTAAAATGATCTAAACTATGATTTTACAATCAAAGTATCCAAATGCATTGCAACAATGCGAAACCCAAGTTCCATTTAAGATGTACAATGAGAGTAAACAGAAGGGAAAATGCATTTGCTTTATAGTTTGTAGAGCAATTTCAATAGGTTGTCTAGCCATTGTCCAAAATATGGTTTTCTATTAGCATACTCCTTCAACCTTCTTTAGGTCTAACTGCTACTTTGTTAATTGACTTTGATTGAAAAGCCAAATGTAAAATGTGGCCAAGGATAATTATAGACAGTTGTACGTTGCCTCCAAGATTTAGATGAATCCTTGGTATTTCAAGGAAAGGTTTGAATCGATAACACTTAAAATGATGTAAACTATGATTTTACAATCAAAGTATCCAAATGCATTGCAACAATACGAAACCCAACTTCCATTTAAGATGTACAATGAAAGCAAACAGAAGGAAAAATGCATTTGCTTCAAAGTTTGTAAAGCAATTTCAACAAATTGTCTAGCCACTGTCCAAAATATGTTTTTCTACCAGCATAGTCCTTGAACCTTCTGCAGGTCTAACTGCTACTTTGTTAATTGACTTTGATTGAAAGGTGAAAATGTGAAATGTGGCCAAGGAAAATTATACTTATTTATCTCTTTTAATTGTTATATATTCAAAGACTAATTAGCAATCCAAACAACCTCGCCTCTAGTCAGATGCCATTAAAAGCATTGTTTTTGCATAAATGAATTATGCATCTTTAGCCATTAGTTTTAATCAAAGTATGCATATGGATTCAGAATCAAACTCACAAAATTAAAAAAGGCAGGTTTAAATTATAAAGTGCAATCAGCCACCAAAAAAATTGATTGGATAATTATTGCATTTCTAAGATAATGCCACTGCAACGAAGATCTACTTTTGAACCCCAACTGCTTAATTTTTATGAACCATATAGCATATGCCACTCACAATACCCATTTGCAAAGATTGTCCTTGTAACAAAAAGCAACGATATGATTACAAGTACAATCAATACAGTGAGAATCTTGAATTAACCTTTTTCTCTGTCTACTATATGCAATTGTAAACAAAGGAGAAGGTTCATTCTAGAAACTCACCTTGTACTACTTGCTTGAAGAATTTGCCACAACTGGGCTGCTACACGACCTCTTTTCTTCCAACTAAAAGCATTGCACCATGTAAAAAGCTTTGATTAGAAAACAAAAACCATGTGTTTGTTTTTCTAAAAGAATAGCAATATATAGTGCTCCTACTGCGATGGATACTAATAGCGAAAACCATTACAACACTGGCAAACATTTTTCTAGATTCAAGAGACACAAGTATAAATGTAGATCAGATTAACTACACAAACTAATTGCCACAGGTTCTTTGACCACAAATCTTCTAGCAATGAATTTGATTGCTCTTTTGCATAAAGCCTACAACTATTCTATCAAGCACTATTAGTTAACTGCTCTATGGCAACATTGTAATTTGGATTCTATAACATTTTTGACATAGTTTTTTATAACCCCAAGATACAAAAATAGTAACAATGACATTTGACAGAATTTTTATGCTTGCTGGCAGGAAAAAGGTTTCTACTGCATTCTTTATGCTCCCATTGTTTGCATTATGCCTACGAGGACAACAACGACGACTTTTAACAGAATCCCTCTATCCTTTATGCTTTCATGAGAACAGAAAAGCTCAAAGCAACACACAGTCGACTCATTATTGAAAAGCTCTCATTATCGCACACATTGACATAATTTAGGTTCCAAAGCCCTCTTTATGGGACCACTTTGCAGCAATCAAAAAAATACAAACTCTACAGGACTCACATGCATGAAGTAAAATGAACAAGAGGATTTATACATAATACCTATCAAACACAGATGAAACCTTCTCATTTCAACAAGTAATTCAAGTAGATAATACTAAAAGTAGTTTAATATACGGATTTATGCCTACGAGGACAACAACCATGACTTTTAACAGAACCCCTCCATCCTTTATGCTTTGATGACAACGAGAAAGCTCAAAGCAACACATTATCGACTCATTGGTCGAAAGCTCTCATTATCGCACATGTTGACATAATTTTGGTTCGAAAGCCTTCTTTATGGGACCGCTTTGCAGTAATCAAAAATATACAAACTTAAGAGGGCTCACATGCATGAAGTAACATGCACAAGAGCATTTCTACATAATTCCTATCAAACGCAGATGAAACCTTCGGATTTCAACAAGAAATTCGAATAAACAATACTAAAACTAGTTTAAAATACGAATTTATAATCAAAGTATACGAATGCCTTAAAGCACTATGAAACCCTACTTGCATTTCTTGTATCAAATAGACAAAAAAAATGAAAAGTTGCCTCTTCTGACCTCAAGCAATTCATCTCTCACTATCCAGTGTGCAACTCTGCAACTACAAAATACCAAATTATCACCTCAAATAACTCGTTTCTAGGTCTGGACTCTGCAACTATAACATCTCATGCTCAGTCGCTAAAACTCTCCCTCAGAACAGGCGCTCATAGAAGATAAAAACAACACACGCAAAGTAATAGAAATGCATACCAAGTAACTTAACTCTATATTAAATGACCAAAGTACCCTGGCCACGCGTAGCCTCCAAGCCATTCCACCACCTTCACCTCGACCCAGATGCCATTCAATGCATTTAATTTATATTCATGCATTACGTACGTCTACCCGCCAGTTTGATAAACTATGCCTTTGCTTAATTTTAATTAATCAATTTATGCAGTCGCAGATTCTTGATATTTTAATGCATTTAATCTGCATTCATGGATTACGTACCTCTAGCCACCAACTTTTAAACTATGCCTTTGCTTAAATTTATTTAATCAATTTATGCATTCGCATTTTCCCGAATTTGTAAAACGAAAATGATTTATAAAGCTACTCGGACGAATAGAAAAATAGATAAATGCTAATTTTCCAATATATAAAATAGCTCTCCAAATTCAAACTATACAAAAAAATAAGTAATATGTTAAATGGCGAAACGTGATTGGTCAATGCTGCCGGTTAAATGCATTCCGAGCGAATGCAATAGTATACCTGCCTATCGGCAGGAACTAATAATTTATATAAAAGTCAAAAATAATTAAATGTATAAGTAAAGGCAACCATAAGTACTAAAGGCAAAAATTAAATTATGAAAGGTTGTGATTAACTTAAAGGGACAACAGTTTAAGGAAGATACATGATTGTTTGAAAAGACATCATCTTTCCTAAGAGATGTCTCTTTTCATAAGAGGAATAAAGATATAAAAAATAGGTGTGGTAAGGAAGCAAGCAATTAAAATGATTTATTTTATGATTAAAAAAAATAGATCAAAAGGAAGAAAAAGAGCAGAAAAATGAAGTATAATTCTAATGTGTAAAATAATGCCATGATTATGATTGTAAAGAAGTTTGAGTAGGTTTATGAGCAAACTTGAAAGAGAGTTTGTAGTAGATCTTCAAGTAGGTATGTAGACATATTTATAGAAAAATTAAAAGGATCTATAACAGATTTGTAAAGAAATTCAAAGGTAGTTTTGTAAAGGAGTACATGATAGTGATCAAATTTATGAAAAGAAGGAATACATGATAGTGATCAAATTTGTACAAATATAGTGCATGAAAGTAATTTGAGAGAAGTATATTGTAAATTGAAAGATAGTTATCAAGCTTGTAATTTGTGATTAGATTTGAGAGAAGTATATTGTATGGTGCATGATAATAATCAGATTTGAGAAGGAAGAGAGTGGTTATATTTGAATAAGATTTTGTGGAGTTCATCATATCAGCTTTGAAGAATTAAATAGTTTGGAGCCTATCAAATAGAGGTCGAAGCTCAATTTGTGTGTATGGGTTGGAGCCTCCAATAGGTTGAAGCCTATCAAGTAGAGGTCTGAACCTCTTGTTGAGCTGGAATTCAATTTTTATAGAGATTGGAGACTTTGATAGTAGGTTGGAGTCTACAAGAAGAAGATTAATCTATAATATATAAGCAATATTATGTCATGGTTTTCTCTCAAAAGGGTTTTCACATAAATCACGTGTTCTCATTGTGTTCCCAATTGAGCACTAGATCTTACTTGAATGTTCTTATTGTGATTGGTTAAGTTTGAAAAGTAGAATATTGTGTGATACTAATCACCCCCCTCTTAATATCATTCAGTGCTCATCACAATGATCATATTATTAAGACTCTAGTGAAGAGTTTGGAAATTTATAAATATATCCTTCTTTCAATTGCATTATTTTTGTTAAAGTAAACATGCATTAGTTAATAATTAATTAATCTTTAATTAGTTACTAGTCTAATTTATTCTCATGCACTTAAGCTAAACTCAGGATTTCTTCATTAAGTTAACTAAGTGCTTTTCTATGTTAACTAATGTGAGCTATCATTAAATCATTTTGTCTCATCGAATGTGATGTTGAAACTTTTCCTTATCTAATCCCTTTACCATTTAGGGTTGATCCTATTTAGCACTCAACCCTCATTGTATTATCACTTTGAGATTGACTCTTTTGATCTCTCAAACTCTCAACCTTTAAGGAATCTTGTTTTCCTTAAAGATTCTTGAGGTTCATTATGTAGCTTTTTCTTGTTGAGGAATATTGCACATATTGTTTGCAGATCTTTTGTGTGGAAGGTGTCTTTGTTCATTGTTTGATCATATGGCTTGTTTTTTTCACAATTATAACATGGTATCAAAGTGCGGATTCATTGAAACTCTTCTCAATTTATGAGGTTTTTTCTTCAACAAGGGTTACAGGCTTCACATTTGGAATCCCCTTTGCTTTTTTTTGCAAATTTTGGAGGTGGAAAATTTTTGGTGCATTTTTTCATGAAAATGACATCATCATTGGATTTAGCGCTATAGAGAAAGTCAAATTTTCCTTTTGTTTGGCCTAATTTGTACTCTTGAGGATAGATCTACGAGGGCTTGAATCGGTTGTTTTTTTCCCAGATCCAGAGAGTAGCTGCAATTTTGGTCATTTTGGCACAAAAAAGACCTTGTTGAATTCGCAAGGTTGATTCGATAAATTTTGACTATAAATTTTCCCTATTTCACCGTCAGGAGCATCTGAGGCAAAAAAAAATTTGCATAAGGCCCATGTAGCTTCCATACATCCTTGTGCATGCGGATAAAAAAAATTAAAAGAAGTCTATGTTTTCTGGTTTTTAAAATTTCTTATTTTTAGAAATTTTATAAAAATTAAAAAGATTTTTTGAAAAAAGTTGCAGGGTTTATTAAATTTGAGGGGAGTGAATTGTATGAGGTACCCCTAGGTATTTGCATGTGCAGGCATGTACACCACTACCCATAGCCTTGAGGTCTGCCAGTGGTTGCTTTATGAAGGTCGTCCGACGACTAGAACACCAAGCAACGGCTCTATCATTTTTTTACCAATCCCATGCCAAATCATAATATCTCTTTTGTGAAAGCTAATGATGCTAGGAATGATGTGATAAATGTTGAAATGAATGATGATAACATGAATGATAAGGGATATGATAATCTAGTCACCTTCATTGGCATTCAACCTTGTAAGGGCCAAACCAACTTGTCTATGAACATTCTTTTATCACAAAATGGCATTCAAACACGCACCTAATGGTCCTATTTACATCATCGGAAGAATCAATGACAAGCCTACTAATGGGATATTAATTAATCTTGTCTATGTAGAGAATGTGATCACCAAGGAATTCTTATTTGTGCACAAACTTTATCAAGATTCTTATGAACAACCGAAAGCATGGATCAAAACACATAATGGTTTTTCTTGCCCTATGATAGGTTCAATCACTCTTCCTTTAAAAGTGGGATCAAAACAATTGAATGTCTTATTCTCCATCATCCCATGGTCATACTAGTTCCATGTGAAGCTTGGTTATCCATGGCTATGCTCCATGGATGCTATCTCATTGGTAGTGCATAAATGCTTAAAGTTTCCATTTTGCAATGACATCTTTATTGTGCATCATAGTGGCTTTAATCTTGTGTCTTCCTATGGGAATTTTTCATAGGATTTATTTTGGCCTAAACCCATGGAACCTATTAAGCCTCGCGAGGAATTCTTTTTCAAATCTTATCAAAATTTCAAGGCAAAGTGCATAGCATAATTATCCCTTAGTAACATGCTTCAACCCATGATTGAGCCTCCTATCATTGATGAAGCCACAAATTGAACCAAAAGGCCTTCCAAGTAACCAATACCAAACCATGACAAATCCTTCACCTATTTCCTATAAAAGACCAAGAGATAACCATGTAAGTCTTGTTGTGCTTCCTAAGATCAAACAAATTTATAAAACTAAAGAGAAAGTGGTTGAATAACCTTCCATGGTCCCTTCTGTTCCTCCCTCATGGGAAGAAAAGAAACCAATGGTTGATAAATCCGCTCCTACACAATTGCAATTTGAAAATAGTACAAGAAGAAACAAAAATGCTAAAGAGTGTAAGTGTAGACATCGTGCTATTGCTTGTAAGTTAAAAGAAGAGAACAAAACAAAAAATCAAGATCAAACAATTGAAACAAAGCATGATGATTCTCCACCTTCGCCACAACAAACACATGAAACCTCTATGGACATTGTCACTAGGCCTCCAGTTGTGATTAACTTGGATAATAATGATGAGATTGTTAAGATAGATGAGGAAGTGTATAATGAGTTGAGTTTATTGTTTTCCTCTTCCATGAGCTTATATGATAACAACTATGATGGTCCTCCTATAAAGAGTGACTCACAATGTGTTGAACCTGGTGATGCTCCTAGTACAACACTTGTCATTGTCCCTTTGGCTAGTTGTCTACCTTCTTCCTATGATGAACAAGATTGGGATGTGGATGACCTACTATAGGTTGACTCGAATGTGTCATACTAGTCATTTCCTTGTCTTCTTTCCATGTTCTTTGTGATTGCATGTGTGTAATGTGATTCCTCGTATAGTGTTTCTTGGCACGTCTTTATATGTTTGTGAGCCTACTTTGGATGACCCTTGTCACTCTATTGGTACAAGGATGTGAAGGAAGTGAATCTATCATGGCATTCTTCTATTTGTATCTACATTCTTCTATATGTCGTAAGCCTTTATGTTTTCTCTTGTCTTGTGTTTTCCTTTAGGGAATGACACAAGGTGTTGAGATATTTAGGTATCTTCCATGTTGACCTAGAAGATTCTCTATGTTTTCGCTCTCTATGTGTCATTCTTCCTTTGGGCTCATTGGTCCATGGGTCATTTGGGGAATGATGACGATTCCAAGCTCAATTATATATCACTATAGCAAAGACATACGATAACCCCAAATCCATGGATCCCTTATGTGTTATCTTAGGATTGCATATGGGGGGAAATCTCCTTTCATGATGTAGCTCTATTTTAGAAACATATTTTTTACATGGGGCTTTCTAAATAAAGCTATCATGTATTGGAATTTATCATTTTGTACTTTAAAGTAATTGTTCATAGCATGGTGTTTAGCAATTTCTTTAAATTAGGGGCATACATGTCCTGACTCATTCTTTCCTTCAAAGTGTGGTCTTCTTACATCACGCAATGTGTCTTCTTGGTGGTGGCATTGGGTTTGATGTCCTTCAAGATATTGACCTTTCTTGGTGTATGGCATTCCTCTTAGTGGTAATGCTACGAATTGCATTCCCTAAGTTGTGAATCTTTTATCCTTGACTAGTCCTCTCTTGGTGACGTTAGGCATGATGTGCCCTAAGGTGAGACCTTTCATGAACTAAGAAAAAACCCTTTGACTATCCTATTCTATTGTATTTAAAATAGCCACCAAGAATAACACAACTTGCTTGACAATGGAGCCTTCATGTTTTTCATGAGTGCCTAGAATAATGCAGCTTGCTAGCCTTGTGACTCATTTTTGTAGCGCTTTGTCAAAGTTGTCAAGAGGTTTAAAATCCAATATGTTTGATGTATGGGAGCCTATAGACTTGGCATGACTTTCCCATTAGCCACCCTCTTGGGGCGCACCTAGTGGACAACGGATTTCACTAGCCCATGTGAGTATATGTTGTTTGCATAGTGGACAACAGGTTTCCACTTGTGAACATTGCTTTTGGACAAATAGCTAAGGCTTGATCCATATCTATTGAACAAACAGTTAAGGCTTGATCCACTCTTTCTCTTTTCTCTTTCCATCAATTTTGGAATTGTATGCATGTGTATCTTGTCTTGCTGATGTATATCATTTGTATATCTGTGTTCCTTCGTACTTATGTTGGTTTGCTATGGGACCTTGATCTTGGGGGCTTGTGCAACCTCCTTGATCTTTGTCATCCTATCCCATCAACATTTGTGCACTTGGACCCCTCTTGACACTTATTTTTCTATAGATTTTAGTGTGAGTTTGAGCGTAGGGCTCATCCTCTCACTAAAGTGGGGGCTAAATGTAGTGTAGAAAAATGTACACCTTTACATTTTCACTCTATGTTTGAATTCCTTAATTTAATTGGACTTAATTAAGCCTCTAATTGGCCCAATTATGCATTTAGAAGCCTAATTAATCTTGTTTTTCAAAAGGGAAACTTGTATTAAACAATTGCAAACATTAATTAAATTGCCTTGGAAATTGAGTGTCCTAGATTTAGGTTCCAGGACTCATCCGCACAAGGGTGAATGAGTCCTCCTTAAGTTGAGGATCTCAATTTTTAATATATTTTTGGCGACATTTTTATGATTCAAATTCAAATTGCAATTGTCGGCCTTTGATGTTTAATTGTGAGGAAATTAGAAAAAACTTATAAATAAGTTATTTTATCAATTCAAAACATCTAGCATTAAGGAAACTTTCACAAGAGAAAAAATTATTGTCTAAAGTGTTCAAGAGAAAATTTATTAGTCTTTTAGATAAACATTCAATATCCCAAGCATCATGTCAAAGTTATTTGTATTCATGCATGTTTTTGGAGCTAACATTGTGATGTAGGTTTCAAGCATTCAAGCATCAAGATTAGTATCCAATCAAGCTATTTCATGAAAGATCAAGACCTTGGAGAGATGTGTTAGACTTTAGTCCTCTAAGGGTTTCCATTCAAGGGTTTGGTGAGTTGCAGCATAGCATTGTTCATTCATCATTCCTTCCATTCATGTTTCATTTCATTTCAAGGTTTAATTACCAAAATGGGGTTTGACCAAGGAAAACCCCCATTCACCAAAAATAAACAAATTTTCCCTCTTTATTTGTGTAGATTTGTAGGTGAAGAAGGATTGAAGAATGATCAAAAGTCAATTTTGCAAAGTTGTCAAAGTTGCCATCAAAGTTGTCAAACCATAGAATCTTACTTTTAGAATTTAAATCCGACTTTCTGATAATGAGATTTGGAGGAATTAGGAGTGCAGATCTAGGAGCAAAGGACTGTGAAATCATATTTTGGATCATTGTAGTAGGACCTATTCACCTTAGGGCGAATCTGCCCTAGGAGGACACTTAGCAATAGCTTAAATGGTGACTGGTACACATCCACTTACACTTCTCAGATCTACTGGAAGTTTGTTGTTTCTAATATTTTTATACTTTAAATTGATGATCCAAGTTTCACATTGTATAATTGAGTTCATTTGATATTTTTAGTTTTTCTCCCCAAAGTGTTGTTCAGGTAGATTTTACCCCATATTATAAGCAAATTTTTAGTATCTCCAATAGGGTTGACTCACCTAGGGTTGAAATTCAATCCTACCTTTGGGGATCTCATTTCCTAATGAAATGAGGAAGATAGGTGCATCACATATTCACTCACCCCATTTTAATATAGAAGCCCCTATTTTTCATCATTTCACACACACACACACAACAAAATAAACTATATACAACAAAATAAAATATACACATATATACATGCAAAAAAGAAATATATGTGTGTGTACATACATATATACATACATCTACATGTGTGTGTATTCTTTTATTTTTTGTATGATTTTTTATCATTTTATATATCCTTATATCTATTTAATTGTCTATTTTTATTTCCACCTTTTTTATTTATTTATTTATTTATTTATTTTATCTCTAATTTTATTTCACTCAAGATATGTTTCTTTCCTATCTTTCTTTAGTTTATTTGAACTCTCTTTTGGTCTCTTTTTATGTCAACTCACTCTCCTTATCTATTTTTATATTATATTTTTTGTCCCTCTACATATTAATGATGGATCATGAAGTTTGATATGAAACGTTGGTGATAAAATTCTTACATAGTTAAATTCAAACACACATGTACAATAATGTGGAATATGGAAATATAATTTTTTAATAAGTAACACTCATGCAAGAGAAGTATGTTACAAATATAAATAACTATGGTTGTTGAAAATAAAGCTTTCAATGAAAATTTCAAACATATCCTTTCTAAAAAGGTGTTAGTACTTCTCATTTAATTTATTCTTTCATCAAGATATGTCATTGTCTATGGAGCCATAACATTAAGAATATTTCCCACCATGTTAGCATTTCCCTCCTAATATCAATCATTAAATCCATGAGAGTGTCTATAAACTATATATGCTTGGGTTTGTTTTCTCTTCATCTAGATATGATGTCCTATCTACATCCTAACTAAAAAATTCTCTAGGTCTATATATCTTCTTAGGAAAGGCCCATGGGTTGTAAAGAAGAATATGAGAGAAAGAAAAATATTTTTTTTAGATATGGTAAAAAACATCATCCTTTGTTCTATTTGTGACCATTAATTTACCATTTCCCACACAAATTCAAATATAGAGCCAAGACCAACACATTCCCCCAACATCAGTCCATTATTTCCAATCTAACTATTAATTTAAATGTGTTGTCACCTCAACCTACCATGCTAGACTTCACTCTAATATTGGCCAACCTTATGTTTGAATTGGTTGGCCCCTTTTGCCTTTAATTATCCAGCCCCAAATTAAGTCAACTTGGCTTTTCCAATAGTTATAGCATCACCCATTACCCTCTCATCATGCTGGCATTTGGCAATTATCCCTCATAAGATAAGTAGTATCTAACCCACATTTGATCATCCTATCGATTATTTTCACATATTATCATGCGCTCTATTTCTATGTGGCTTTCCTAATTTAGAAGGAACTTGTAATATTCACCTTTCTACTCATACCACATCCCCATGTTGTCTTCCTTCTCCATCTCTTTGCATGCTCTTAGTTCTATCTTGTGCTAACAACTTATATCTCCCTCCAACTCAAGAGACCAATACTTAGTTATTTATCCCACTATTCCATTGATCCAATAACCTTTCTAATATCATAAACTAACAATAATCATGCATAAAAGGTCACCTTGTCATGCTTCCAAGTATATACTCAATCATTTATTAAATTTTGTCTTCTTCTCAATCCATTCCTAGAATCTATATCTTGTTTCTTTCCTAGATCTTCTCTTTCCAACATATTTTCTTCTCCCCTTCCAACCACGACTCTCCATTTTTCAACATTGGAGTTGAATTCTCTAGCCAACCCTTTCCATAATAATGTTTTGTCTCCTCGACCAACTATTAAACAAGCTCCTCTTAATTCTTATGTCACTACAACAAACTCCTTTGATTTGCTCCATTTTTTGCTCTGTTTTTTGCTTCCACCCACTGTTTTAATGTATTTTTTGCCAATTTTTTGAAAACGTCGATGCTATTTATCGGGATGGCGCTATTTTAGGCATTTATTTGCATTGATCAGGACAAGTTGGCGCTAATTAAGGCACTAAGTTAGCACCGCTGTTAGTGCTGATATTAGCTCTGAGTGTGGCACTGCAGTTAGTGTCACCTTTGGCTTCGAGTTTAGTGCCACTTTTAGCTCTGGTTTTAGCTTCTATTTTAGCTTTGGGTTTAGCATTAGTTTAGACACCCTTATGTCGAAGAGACTTATTTATATGTCTCATTGATGATGTAAAATAGTAAAATGTCAACAAGATATAGGAATATTGAGGAGAGAATCACTTACATCACATCGACAAGGTATATCTACAAGTGCTCGGTGAAACACAACTCTTGGATATAATGAAGTAATATCGATGAGACATTGAGGTATCGGTAAGACAAATAAGATTGTCTCATCGATACTCTTCAAGTAATGATCAAAAGCATACACTGCTATACCGTTAGGAAGGTGAGCAACATATGTGATAGAGTGGTATACACCACAACCCCACAACAAGAAGCCTTGAGCAAGGCAGTAATGTGGTAAACAACAGAAGGGAAGGGAAAAACACCACCATACCACAGTGGGTATAATAAGAGACAGCGGTAGTATAGTAATCATGGCATCATTACAATTTACAACACTAAATGCAACAAATCACGTCAGTCACAATCCATTTGAATAAATCATTTAAGGAATCAAGAATATAGCTTGCCAAAATACTCTAAAACTCTAATAAACATACTCTAAATTTTTTATCAAAATCTTATTTTCTAGCATAGCCTGCCAGAATGGAGTCTTCATTTTAATAAACATACAATAAAACCTTTGTTGAAACCTTATTTTCAGGCGTAGCCCAACAAAATGGAGAAATGTTTCAGTAAATAATGATAGAGAATGGTAAGGAGGCATAGGATTCATTGTTGTTTATCTCATTCCTGCTCTGATCAACAAGGGTTACAATGTTCATGCTACTATTTGTAATCCAAGTATTTAATTGATATATGTTTGCATAATTGCAAATTCCTTCAAATGCTTTTGAAGTATCAATGTATCCTATATAGGGTTTAGAATGACTTCTCTTAATTAAAAATAAATAAATTAGATGCTTTTGAAGTATCAATGTGTCCTATATAGGGTTTAGAATAATTTCTTTTAATTTAAAAAAATAAATAAATGATGTATTTTCCTATGATTAATAATGTGGAGATCTCTTAAATTTACCCTAGCACACTGTCCTCTTTCGCACTATGTTCATTACTCGAGCTGCTAGGGTTTTGCATTTGACATCTTTAATATCTTCATGATAGTGGCTTTTAAATAGATCTCAGTCTTTGCTTTAATCTTTATCATGTAACCCTTGAGTTCCATAATCCACCTTCAATCTCTTCTAAGAACATTGTCTTAAGCTAGACTGCATAGCATGCATATAAAGCAAGTTCTGCATACCTACCATTGTTCCAAACCACCACTCACCACCTTGCTTAAAATGTTGCCTCCATAAGCACAATAACATGTTATAAAATCATGGTTGCCAGTGATTGACCATTAAGGTCACTACTTTCATCAAGATAAAATGAGATTTTTGTCTTCAAACTTAAGGCATTATGCAAGATAATATTGTGAATTGTTTGTTGTGTACAATTTGATTTTCTTGCACATTTATTATTTTTCTAACTGCCTTTAAGACTGGATATTGCACCATCAGCTGCAATCTCAAACAACTCATTCACTGTCACTTGAAGATTCCTTTCATGAGCATCCTTGTATAAAATCAAACTACGCCCTATAGACTGCCTACTTACTAATATAGGGGACTCATTGTTTCATGGTATTTTGAGTTTTATTTAGAAGGGGTTAATATGTGGAATTTTTATGTGCAAGAAGAATAGATTGTGATGCAACATTCAGGTATGGATGGTTCATGAAAAATTGGATTGCTATCTATGTCATAACCAGGTTGGATTGTACCTTGAGCTAATGTGAAACACTTCTGGGTGTTTTTGCTCTGAAGCAGAACTTGTGTGTAGGAATTTTCAAATATCCAATAGAGGAAGTTCCTACATTCTGAAGATAAAATCATAAATTTTCTTATCCAGTTTCTAATCCAACCTTACATCTTTAACATCCGATAGAGAAAGTTTGTACATTGTAAAGATAAAATCATAAATCTGCTTATCCAACTTCTGATCTAATTTGAGGTCATGAATATCAAATAGAGAAAGTTCCTATATTCTAAAGATAAAATCATAAATTTTATTGGACCAATTAGAGATCCAATTTTAGGTCATGAAGCTCTGACAAAAAGCTCCTACATTCTAAAGATTAAATCATAAATTTGTTTGCTCCAATTTGAGGTTCAATTGTAAGGATTTGTCTTTTTAATTATACTTTATGACATTTGTCTTGATACAAATTGTTACTTTAGAATTATGGTATTTCTTTTCTTCTAATATTTTCAACCCTCATTTTAGGGAAGAGCTCCGAAGATGGTTCCTTCAGATGGAGACTACACTTTTCTGCTATAGGTTCCATCTAGAAATACTAGAAGCTCAATTACTAGCATACTCAGGTACAACAGAGTTTGAGGTTACCTTGTTCTCCTTGATACAAAATGTTGTCCTTCAATCCCTCTTAAGCAACATTCACTATTATGGACTTCATCATTGTACCTTTCATGCATTCGATTTAATTTTTTTATGTGGAAACATGTTGTCTCTGTCTTTGCAAGTGGTGACTATTGTGTAAGATTTTAATCTACATGATTGCCCCTCATGTTCAATTCTTATAACTGTTATGATGCTTGGGGATGCTTACTTTTAACCAGATTGTTAATGAAAACTATCTTGGAATCCTTGATGATCAATTTTGTTCGAATCATGGCTATGTTGATAGTGGAATGTTCTTATTAATAAGGTTAAATCTTTATTAATAAGGAGATTACCCCTTACCAACATACTCCACTATCCTTGCAAAGATTGATCTTTAATGCTTCATGGATGGTTTACTTGTGATTATCCTTCTCAAATGAAACAATAGGGAAGCAGGCTAAGCTTAGCCCTTGTGGGAGCCACATTTCACCCCACATGTTGTAACCAGATAAACAAAACAACCTAATTTTATCTATACTTGCACAATGAGAAAACATGTTAGATAAAATTGAGCATATGATAGATATGTTTGATAACTTTCTTGTTTTCTTGGACATCTATGGTATGCAAGTTATTTGAATGCACATGATGATCAAATTATATGTTTATAGATGTATGCACATATTTTGACTGGTGATCCTTCATTTCTCTAACAACACTCTTCTCACTCAAATGCAGGGAACCTAGGAGCAGCAAGGAAGACATCAACTTGGAGGCTTAAACAAGTGGGAAGACTGAAGATGATGCAGAACAAAGCAACCGAGATTCATCATTGAGGCAATGACGGGTCCCCTTTCTCTTTATGTGCATTTTTCTCTTTTGTATCTATAAATGTATAGTTTTTCGATTATACGGATTCAAATAGTCAATTCCACGGCTTGTGTAGAACAACATACATTTACATTATCAATAAAGACTACATTTTTGAAAGGATTGTGCAATCTTTCCAATATTATATGCATCTGCATAAGTGCAATCTAGTAATGTAATCTTGTAATTTTGTTTGTGCACATGAATGTAATGTAGCAGAAATAAAATTGTACCTTACTCTTCATTTTAAAATCACAAAAGCTCTACCTGATTGAGCTATTAACTTTTTTGTCTTCACGAACATATGTTGATACAAAATGAATGGAAGAAGCATCCAAGTAATCCTAAATTTTTCTGCCAACAATTCATACCAAAGATTGAACAATTTAAGGATATTGCAATAGGCAATTTGTATCGACACAAATAATATTATTGAAGCATTTCAAAGTTTAGGCCATAAGAATCATCCTTTTTTAAACATGGATTGTGTTGTAGCCAAAATTCCATCCTAATTATTTTTGATACTTCCATTTTCACTCATCTCTTACATCCACCATATGCATAGAATTCATGTCATAATAAATTAGATTTAATAAAATCCCTCACGTGAGCTTCCAAATAAAACCCTTGATCACAGTATCAAAGTGTATTCCTCCTTTGAACTACTCCTATGATTGCTCATAGCATATTTCCAAGACAACACCATGTCAACGAGAGTCCCTCCAAAGTCTCCTCGACATTAGCACAAAGCACAAATTAGAAATGTAGATGAGACACCCCTATGTTGAAGAGACTTATTTATATGTCTCATCGACAATGTAAAATAGTGAAATGTCAACAAGCTACAGGAATATTGAGGAGAGAATCACTTATGTCACATCGACAAGGTATATCTACAAGTGCTCGGCGAAACACAACTCTTGGATATAATGAAGTAATTGTCAATGAGACAGTGGCATATTAGCAAGAGACATTAACTTGTCTCATCAACACCAACAACCAACATTGGAGGAACATAAGATCTAATGTCAATGAGACATTGAGATATCAGTAAGACAAATAAGATTGTCTCATCAACACTCTTCAAGTAATGATCAAAATCATACACCGCTATACCATCGAGAAGGTGGGCAACATATGTGGTAGAGTGGTATACACCGCAACCTCACAATAAGAAGCCTTGAGCAAGGCGGTAGTGTGGTAAATAGTACAAGGTAAGGGCAAAACACTGCCATACTGGCATATCGAATAAACAATGAGCATTTTAATTAAAAGTCTCTTCAACAGTTATGAAATTATGATTAGTCTGATTGATGTGACTAATGAAAATATCGATGAGACTACTGCTATTAATGAAGAACTTGATTATAAAGGTGGCATGAGCACCATTTATGAACCAAGCTTGGATGAAGTGTCCTAAAATTTGATAAATACGGCATCAAAGAAGTTGAAATCATTGTGAATTGTAATTGAAGGATTTGGAGAACCAAGTTGGATGGTGGTAGGTAGTTGTAAATTTGCAGCATTTATCCAAGTAAGTGGTCTAGAATCAGCTCAAAGTATTTTCTCAGTAAGTAGATGAAAACATTGCATGAGTAGGGTTGAGATGGAAAAAACCTTAGGCAAACATAAAGCAAAAAGACAGAAAATTGAAGCTAGGCAATTGAATTGAGACTTAATCGATCAATGTCTCAGGTTTGGGCCAAAATCTACAAGAATAACACAACTTAACCCATTGTGTGTGACATTACAAGATAAACAGAAAAATTTGGGAGATGTATGGACTTCGTGAAGGGGTTACAACCTCTTTATTTATCATTATAGGAAGAAATTTTGGCATAGCCCAGTGTCAAACCTGTGGAGTTTGAATTTGGGTAAACTTGTAGTACCCAATGTCTTTGTGAACATAGATTTAATCAAGGTGTTGGCAAAGAATTATAATCCAAAGACGAGAGAAATTCATTTTCCTAATGGGTCACAGTTCATGGTCATAAAGCGAGATTATATTTCCATGATTTTTCAGCTAGACACTTCCTTGAAAACAAAATTACGAATTAGAGACTTGTTGGAGGAATACCGCACCATGGACACAAGTTATAAGAGGTGGAAACTTCCTCTACATAGGGTTAAAGGTGTTGGTAACCAAACTATGAGGTTCTCTAGTGAAGATAAGCCCCCATTCTTTATGGCTTTGTTTGAAGAATACTTTCAATACACTTATTACTCAGCTGGTCAAGTACTGGGAATTGATGTTCCTAAGAACATGACAATTGATCCCATGGTTTTAGCCACAAACATCCACAGTCATAATGCCCAACCCTATGATTATGCAGAGTATTTATTAGAGGCCATCAATAATTCCCTCAATATCATCAATAATAATAGTGAAGCCATTAATTTCAAGCACTATTCTCTTTTCATGCACATGATATTATATGAAGGGCGAGTGATGGGGATATGGGGTGAGGAATTAAGAATAAAAGACTTAGATAATAATGGAAATTCAAGGCCTATACAAATGTGGACATCTGTGTGGGAAAATAGGTCTGGGAGGTCCCACTACCTATATTTTAAGGAATATTTTGCCAAACCACTATACAAGATGTTAGGCCACAAATGTGACTACAACCTCTCCCTAGAGATCTTAAGATTTTTCCGACCAAAAGATATGGGTCATGAAGTAGGGATAAATCACAATTGGGGGGACTGGTACATGTTTGGGGATTGTACTATTATCAAGGTTTATGGATTTGAAATTGCACCTTATTTGTTGTCTAAGACTGTGCCAGACAGAGTTGCTTATTTAGATATCATAAGGAAATTCTCATTTTTAGCTTTCATGCATTTAAAGAGCTATGGGAGGCAGAATTTTATGACTTCCACTTTATGCTTTGGTGATTTCACTATTATCTCTGCTTCAGGCTATGAGTTGGTTAGTGGCAAACTGGATTATTATGGCTTGTTGGTTAGCAACAAAAGGGAAAAGTTTGATCCTAAACACTTCATTTGTGATGCCAAAAAATTTTAGAAATTGAAAGGGTATGAGCATAGTTTCCTTTTAAATGTCATAAAAAATTGTGAAGAAAAACAAAACATGATGAGAATGAATACCTACAATAGGGTTATGATGGTTGAGGCTTGGAAGGTGAATAATAACCCAGGATACATCAGGGCTTTCCTTGAGGTACATGATCCCATAGAAAGAATTGAATAGTTAATCCTCCATGAAGAAGAACTAATAAGAGATGTGCCACTTGTAGCATTTGAAAGAGGAAGGGGCATCGGTCCTTGGAGGCAAGTAGAAAATATCACACCACTAGATCACTTATCACCTCAGCCTACTCCTCAAGTGAGCTTTTCAGTTGGTTCCTCATCCATGGAAGAAGATAATACTAAGGAGGAAGAAGAAGTCTCATAGTTTAATGCTCTTGTTATACCCCAATATGAGATGCCATTGGAAAGAAGTGTGATCACCTTTGAAGCCTCTAATGAGCTATCAAATGATGTGAGGCATAGTGCAAGTCAAGAGACTAATAAGAGAAAGGTTAAAGGACATTGACCCTGAGAAAGAGGCTTATGCCTTGAAAGAGTTGCAACATGATGTTGATAGGGAAATGAGAAACATGACTATTGAGAGAGGAAGAGCATTATTGCAAGAAGCTGGAGTTATGCTCCTTCCTAGGTGGGATATTAGTTCAGTCATTGTGTTTAACAACTTTTTGAAAAGAAAGAATAAAACTTTGCAAATAATGGATGAAGTAGGTGATAGGGTCTATATAGGGTCAAGGTACAATCCTGATAATACCACTTTGCAAATTTGGGCTCTTTACCCCTCAGGCAAGAAGCCTTCTCTCATTGACCATGATCAAATTTTTGGACATCTCCTAGTGCAAAGAGTAGGGGAGATAGATCCCTTGGAGACTGTTGACTTGAATGTGAATGTAGCCAAATTCACCAAAGCCTAGATCCAAAAGCTAGTAAGAGATAACTAGTGGCTGATAGAGGAAAATGACAGGTTGAAACAAGAATTAACCAACTACAAAGATAGGTTGCCTGCTTCTCCAAGGCTTTACTCTCCTTTAATTGAACATGAAAGAAAAGTGTTAGAGGCCATGTCTGAGACTACTCAATGGAAGCATAAATTTGAAAAGGCTCAAAAGGAACAGGAATAACTAAAAAGAAAATTGAAGGCTACTGCTTTTGAAGTAGCATCAGGAATAATTTGTATGAAATTCAAAGATATGTGCCAACATGCAAATGGTGTCTAGTGTGCTCACAGTGGAACATACAAGGCCCTCATGGAGCATGGAAGACTGCTTGATAGGATGAAGGAAATAGAATCCCATATCAAGGAAAAAGATGGAGATAATAATTCTTTGCTCCAAGAATGTCAAGACCTCATGAATACACATGAAAACTTCTAGAATATCTTGACACGTGAATTGAATGACTTGAGCCAGCCACTATGTATGGCCATGCCAGATTTCTTTGAGGAAACAAATTTGAAGGATTGAGAAACTTGGAAAAATGAGATATCAAAATATTTTCCAAGCATCCTTGATGACATCAATGATGAGGATGAGGTACTTAGGAAAACACATAAGCAACTTAGGAGGATTGTTGGATTGGAGAATGCAATGAGAGACACTCTACAAAATGCAGACTTATGCCCAGGAGAAATACATTGATCACATGTCAAAGGTTAATTTGTTCCTTGCACGAGTTGTATGAGGAGGTAGTCAAAGCTTAGTTGTTGTGGATGCATAAACATGGTGCTTGAGCCTTGAATAGATCTTAGGTGGTCATGGGCACTTGTTGATGATTAACAGACTGTGGTGCATCCAACAATAAACTCTTTTTAATTTTCTATGTTATGTTAATTAAGCTTTAGTTAAGAAACGATGTAATTTTTGTGAATGGACCTGAAGCTTGTTGCTTCCTATACAAATACGGAAACCAAGGTCCAATTTTTATCATCATATCATCATCATTTCAATCCATTAGAATAGATACTAGACCATCTCATCCACTTATTCATATCAAAAGAATTCATGTTATGTATGTTTATATTTTGAGCAATATAATGGAGCAGATACATTATAACTCGTAATCCATTTTCAATGTTCAATTGTTGTGTCAATTTTCATGCATATTTATTGCTTTGTTGTCTCCAAAGTGGTCTTTTCAAGTCGTTTAAATCTGCAAGATTTATCAGGGCACATTTGTTGTTACTATGTGGATGCTTTGATTGGTTTTTGGTTAGGTGTGAATTAAAGTCCTTTCAAATAATTTACTTTAATTGGTTCATATTAAGAATTAAAGTCCTCTTAGAGATTGGCACCCTCTTATGGTCTAAAAACCTGCATTTTTGAGACCCAACAGATTGCAAATAACTCTAAAAATTTAAAAGTCTATGAAACATTGTATATATTCTTGTACTTGTAAATATTCTTGTATATATTCTTGTACTTGTATATTCTATGAAATGTTCCTTATTTTCTATGAAACAGTGTATATATTATTGTACTTGTAAATATCCTTTTAATGTTATGTCTATTAAAGAAAACAAAGTTTGAATAAAAAATGCTTCACCCTTTTTTGTAAGTGAGTATGTGAATTATTGTTTAAGGAAAAATCTTACAATGTTTACATTTTTCACTTTACTAGTTTCAAATCTTCATTTGCTATGTATATAAAATTGTATGTGCTCTTTATCTCTAATGACATAAAAAAGTAATGTCATCATAATCAGGGTTTTCAATTTCAACACCATCATTGTCGAAACTTTTCATATCATGTTCACTTTTAAGTACAATCATCAAAATTTTATTTTTATTTCTTTTCCCAGTTAATCTTGATTCCTTTCAGCACAACACAGTAGGTTGCATGTTAAATTTCAAACATTTTCTTTGCATTTTTTTGTATATATTACTTTCTCAATGCATCGTTATGTAACAACAATTTCACTTCTAAGATATATAGTAAAAATAAACGAAAGCACATGTTTGCTTTGTCAAGGGAAATGTATGGTGAATACCCTATGTCTTTTAGATAAGTGTGCAAGCGAAATAAGACATAACTGATTGAATTTGATTTTCTACTATACAAATTTTTTTATGTGCTTTTTACTTTTTGCATGTGGATTACCCTCAGAAAGAGACTACTTATCTTTTCTTAAATGAAGCCTTTACATTTCCTATCTATGAAAGGAATTTACTGCTTGACAACAGGTTTGTGAACTTCATACAAATTAAGATTAGTGTAAAAGGCCATCCCTGCAAATGTTGTTTGGTCTAGAATTATGATGGAAAATTAAAAAGCTTGTTAGGAGAATAAAACAGGTTTTCAATTGTCCAAGTACAACATAATATTACTAAAGCATTTCAAAGTTTAGGCCATAAGAATCATCCTTTTTTAAACATGGATTGCAAGTAATTCTAAAAATTTAGAAGTCTTGGTCATTAACATTATTGTCTGCTACAATGTCATCCAATGTATCATTGTCAATGTTCATATGTTCTTTCAAGTATTTAATATTATCATCATCCTCATCTTGACCTGCATCATCTTCATCGTCATTGAAATTTTACTGTAAACCATCTATATTGTTACCAGATGTATTTGGATCATCATTTTCTATACCATCCATATTGTTGTCTTCCATAACATCATCTAACTCTGGATTGTTGTCTTCTTGTGCCTAAACATAACCATCTTCAACATCATCATGGATGTCAATTTTTTCGATGTTCTCTAATCCCTCTCTCTCATTTTGTTGGCCATAATTTTTTTTCTTAGTATCCACTAATGCATCATCAAATACATGCCTTAATCTTGGATCATAATGTATGACAAATATCCATTTCGAGTCCAAAATATCTTCATAGAAAAATATCTGCACATGAATGACATACATATATTAGGCATATGTTATAACAATTTTATTGATTAATAAACACATGTATATATTCGCAATAAGCTATGAATTAATAGATTAATGATCACTACCACTTCTTGTTTGAGTTAAATAAATACCTGCTCACAATGAATTGGTAGAACATAAGGCTCCTTATCCTCTGGTAGGAACGATGAGGAATCTATAGAAAACAATCCACTATGGGTATCATGTCTTCATTTCCTCTCAAATGCTTCATACCATCTATACTTAAAAATACAACATTTAAAAGAGCGATAATCCAACTTAATAATTTCTTGTATTATCCCAACATATTGTAGATTCCCTTCAATTATGTTCTTATCTTTTGAGTTTGATCAACTGGATTGCTTGAAGTCAACCATGATGCCATAACCGAAGGATCATCTCTTTACGTCTACACTTTCTACACAATAATGTCGACCATATGCCCACATTGTTGGATATTTCCTCGCCTGTGAAAGACCATTTATTTTAGTGAAAACAAATATAATGACAAATATTAAAATAGTTAATACTATCAAAACTATAAGGAAACAACATTTTGTAAAATTCCAACGGTACCTTTCTTTCACATCCTCTAGACATGTTGATTTCATCTTCTATTATGTTTGAATTTGTACCTACATCTTCTATTTGATTTTGAATTTGTTCAGTAACCCATTCTAGTGTGCAATCTTTTCCCCATTCCCCAAGAAGATGAGTGGGAAGTGGAGTATTCCTTGGGTTCAATCTCTTAAACTGTCTCCTTGCTTCTAACACTTCTCTCTTTTTATCATATAGATCAATCCATTTGTTCATAAATTCCATGTGGTAAAGAATGAACTTGTCAAGTATAGAACTTTCATCTACACCTATTACATGTCAACATGTTTATTTCAAACTCCAAATGTCATGTTGTTAATTTGACAAATAAATTACAGAGTAAATTAATGATTACAAGAAAAACAACCACACTGATCATGAATTTACTTACTAATTTCTATTTCAACACCATTAGATTGTGTTTTTTCTCCATCAATAATATATGATGCTCATTCTTCATCCCAGATGCATGGGCCATCTTCAAAATCCTTACCAAGGAATTCACACAGGAAGAAAAATGCTTCATTCAATACATACCCTTCAGCCATGCAACCCTCTAGATGTGCCTTTTGTCAAACATATCTTTTAAGAGTTTTCATATACCTCTCAAAGAAAAACATCCATCTCGTTGATACGACACCCACCAATTCAAGGTCATCAACTAGGTGTATAAGTAAATGGACTTGTAGGTCCATGAAACTTGTAGGGAGCTCCTTCTCAAATACACATACAATTTCTACAATTTCCTTCTTCCACTTTGGCACTTAAAATTCATGGATCTCCTTAGAGGTCACCCACCTAATACAAGATTAGTAAATTATTATGAACCTTTGTTCATAAATTAAAATGCAATATAAAATCTCTATGTCTCTCACACATGAACATTTCATATAACCACATACCTTGTAAATGCTGACAATCGACTTATGGCATTCCTTAAGTCAACTGTAAGACAAGAATCCCCCCTAATTGCCAATGGCATGATATGCTATCAAACACATTTATGAAAAGGTCATTAGTAATTTTTTCTCACACAACCAAATATCAAAATAAATTTAGTGCTTAATCAATGTTACTAGTAAATGTTAAATGCCGATATATAATACCTTCATTAAATTATGAAAATCATATGTTTTAAATCATGTGATATGTCCATCAACTATAAAATCTTTAGCCAATGATGACCCATAGCCAGTAGGTATCCTTATTGAACGAATGACATTTTTTAGTTGGTCTAGCTCTTTTTGTTTTCAAAATACATGGAGCTTATGCATATGTTTCATTTTCCCTATTTGGCCACAAATGTTTTCTATCAAATTTGGTAAGAAAGAGCAATATCTCTCCTTAGAGACAAGGTGTCCTCTTTTCTTGATATATGTCAAAATATAGAATTTGGGACATTTTTGAAGATGTGCATAGGATCTAATAGGTGAGATATTAGTAGATCCTTCCAATAAGGGAGCTCATAAAATATGGATTTCCTTTTCATTCCTTTTGGCATATTAACCACAACTTGTTTTGGTTCTTCAATTGAATCACCCCAATCAAAAAATCCTCTCAAGCTTTCAATTCAGCATCTTCATACTTCTTAAGCCAATCACCTAGACCCATAATCGTGGGAGAGCCTCTATTTTCAACTTTTCCATCAAATTAATTCTTCAAGAGATTTCTAAACCTATGATCTAGAGGTAGAAAAACCTTGTTGTTTTCATAAATAAATTTATGTAGATCTTTAGAATACCACCCTTGAAATTGTTCTGCACATCTTGGACATGCAAATATCCACTTTGTTTGAAGCCCTGTAATTCAATAAGTAATGTTAATAACATAAAAAAATAGTATAAAACTAAGTATGAAAGTTGGGATGAAAATAAATTATGAGTGTAAATACATAAATATTTTATCTTACCAGAACAAACACCAAGTCCTGGGAAATCATGAATAGTCCAACATAGCACACCATGTACAACATGAAGGACCTATTTGATGGAGGACATGATATGTTATACATTCTTATGCCTTTCCATGGCAGTTGCATCTCATCAATAAAAGGTGCAAGATAAACATCCATGTTTTTAACTTGATGTTTTCCTGGAAGAATGAGAGTTAGCATAAGGTGCTCCTTTCTAACACTCATCCATGGGGGAATATTGTATACTATCAATCTGACTAGCCAAACACTATAATTTGAGCTTAGGAAAGAGAATGGGCACACTCCATCAATTGCAAGACCAAACCTGATACTACGGGGTTCATCTTTGAATTTTGTTGGCCATTTTTTCTCTATGTGTTTCATTGCTTTGGAGTCGGCTAGAATTCGCATGAATCCATCTTTACTTTGTTCTTTGCATGCCAGTCCATCAATTGTGCTAGTGAATTGTAACGAAACATTCGTTGAAGTCTAGGTATAATTAGCATGTGACGTAAAACCTTCTTTGGAACTGTAGGAACTTGTACATTTGTATGATATCTCTTCTCTTTGCATATAGGGAATTCTACCTTGTTTTGATATTCATCTCTGTATAAAAATGCAATCATTTTTACATAAAATGAATTTGGTTATATGCAATCCCCAACTCAACCAACAACAGACGTGCCTCTCTACAAGTTGATGGCAACACATTCTCTTCAGGGAATATTTTAGTTTTTAGTGCCTTATAAGATTCCAGAGATTAAATCAATTGAATGTTTATGAATTATGTACACCAATTGACAATGCAAAGTAAGAAACAGATTTCAACTCACTTCAGTAGGGTAGTGAATCCTTTGTCTGACCAACCAAATAGTGACTTGATTTCTAATAATATCAATGTGCATGATAGTTTTGAGGTTCTACTTGCACCCGATTTGAACACGGGTGTCTTCACTACTTGCTTAATGGAGTCTCTGATGTTGTTATCATCAACATTACGTTGGTGGTAATTACCCTTGCTAATCATCCTTTCTATCAACCATATCATCATTATTGTCATCATCATTTCCATCCCCAAAGAATCCTATAAGCATTTCATTCAATCCTTCTTCGTGCACTACATTTTCACTATCATGATCATCATCATTAAGGCTAGGTGGCATGTCATCAGTGTATGCAACTCTCATCAACTCTTCAAATTTCTCAGGTGGTAGTGTTCTCTTCAATCTTTCTCTTCTCGCCCTGGTATGGTTTAAAGGATGGTTTGGATCATCCCGTCCAAATCTTAGTAACCTAGTTGGATCTTGGTTATTAGTATAATGTGTTTCATCAAAATCTTCTACCTATCAACAAACACAGGCATTATTTAATGTTTGGCAACAATTGGATAAATCATAAATGTATCAATTTCAAAGAAATATAATCAAATATGGCTTAAAAAATAAAAATAAAAATTGTATGAATATATATACATCAATTGAATAATGGAACATTATTTTATAGACTACCTTTTTTATACAATAATTTAAATAAAACACAATTTTGACAACATAGTTTATAAAACATTAGTCCACACTCATTTATTATTCTTTGGTTTTAATCGATTGTAGGAGGCATACTATCAACTGGAAGCTCATCATATATGTAATGTCTTTGTACAATCTCTTGTTTGAATTGTTTCTTTCCACAACATACATAACATCCACAAACAACAATTTTCTCAAAGTATTCATCCCATGTACTATAGTCCTGACCTACCTCTTCTTCAATGCAATCATTTGTTGTGTCATCAATATCCATTGCCATATCCTCTTCCAACCATTGTCATCTATGTGATTTAACAGTTTTAGGTCCACATCCACGTACATATCTTCTTCTTTTGCTAGTTGAACGCTCAGGCTCTGTGTTTGCTCCAATCTCCATCTAAAATAATCAACAACATGCATTAATTTATGTCAAGATTGGATAATACATTATAAATTTCAATAATAATGTGAAAAAAGATGGACATATCACAAAATGCTATCAAATCATTTTTTCCTAAGTTAAGTCAAAATTTGAGTACCTGATTTGATATGACATGATTTGTTGCCATGGCCTCGTCTCGCCCCTATAATACACAACATAGTAAATAATGTTTAGTACACCAATTATATCATTTCAACGAGTATGCTATCCAACATAAAACCTCAGTTTAGTCATATATTTTACATATTGATATCTCCTCTATGTTGTAGCATTTGTGAATTCATAAACACCTTCCTCCTTGGGTTGAGGTCGCTTTCTCTTCTTACCTCTATAGTATTTGTAGATTTTTTTGTCTCATTTATTTCCACCCACTTTCCTTTCAGCAATTTAGTATTTCTATGCCATCCACTTCCTTTTTCCATGGCTCCTCTATGAATAAAAATGCTACCACAAAAGCTTTCACCGCAATACCACTGAGAAGGAAGAAGTAACTTGCAGGACCATGGTAAAAACCGCTCTACCGCACTAAGCTGATGAAGGAGTCATGGGATAGTGGTGGTCACCACACTATTGCAAGCCAATGGTAGAATACTTGCGGGAGTCAAAGCAACACTGCTAGGAACCAAAGGAAGACTCACGTGTTGCCATAGAAGCTTTCACTGCACTACTGCCGAGAAGGATGAAGCACCTTGTGGCACCGCGGTAAAAACCACTCTATCACACCGAGTTGATGAAGGGGCCACGGGAGTTGGAATTATTTCCAACACTCTGGATCCAATGATACAGAACAATGAAAATAGTCACTATACAACAATAAAAATAGGTGGTCACAAAAACAAGGAAGGAGTTGGAATTATTTCCAACACTCTGGATCTTGTGATACAAAACAATGAAAATAGTCACTATACAAAAATGATAGGTGCCCAATTAGGCGCACTTGACACTGCCTTAGGCACCCCAAATAGATTACATTAACAACCAAAATTCAGCGCTAAAGTTGGTGTTAACTAACGTCAACTAAAGTGTCAACTACTGGATCAAAATTTAAAATTTAAAAATTTCTTGCGTGAAGGAAGAAATTAGACAACAAAAAGGGGAAAAACACCGCACAAAGGAAGAGAGCAGGGCGCTACTAACAATTGATGAGAAATTCAATTTAGTTGGTGACACCATAGGTAAGGTTACAATTTTTTTTTTCTTGGCTGAATTTGTGATTGTTTACTGCTCTTTGTATTGCATTTAAATTCATGATTGTTTACTAGTTCGTGGCCTAACCTTTCCAGGAAACCTCTAAATTGTCCCATCATTATAAATTGTAAAACCTTTGAGAAACCAACAAAAACTTTTACACTACCCATTTGAGCTTTGAATCAAAATATTATAGCACGAAGCCATGATGCCTTTGTATTCTTTCCCTAACCTGGGTATCAAGGAAATAGTGAATTGATTCAGAAATCTGGGAATTGGGTTAGTCACTACTGAGCAACTGTTGAAAATAAATGCATAAACCGCTTGGTTTTTCCCAGTCACACCATAGTTACCAATGCAATTACAAATTCGTGCAAGATTGCATTATGAAAGAGTTTTCATGATAAGGTTATCAACACTAAGCATACCCAGTGAACATATTTTCCCCAGGTTATCAACACTAAGCAAACCCAACATATTTTCCCACAAAAAAAACTTTCATACCACAAACTAAATGAAAAAATTTATACCTAACAATGTGTACTTCGTTTTCCTCCATAGACAGGATGAAAATAATTTTTCCTAGGTCACCTCAAAATGTCAAGCAATAGAAGGAAGGGAGCATTGTCAGCAGACTTTGGCCACAATGAGGTAATTCATTTTCAATTTATAGATTTGTAAATGTTCCTATTGTTTCTTTGACTTTGACTTTTTATTTTTTATTTCTAAATTTAAAAGAAGAAATATAATTTAAAAAATATATATATAAGGACATGAGACTAACAAAGATAAAGAGGAATTGGCTTCCATATTGGGGGTAGAGGCAGTGAAAAAATTGGTTAATGTGGACTGGACAATGCTAGCCACATACATAGAAAAACAATCTGGTAACAACCCTCAAACATTGCAAAAAAATCAATCGTGTCAAAGGGAATCAATTGATTCCCCAACCAGTCCTAGATCGAGCAAAAGATCCAGGATGAAATCAGTGACAGTAAACTCTAAGAATGTGGAATAGGGAGTAGAGACTTCCAATTTCCTAGCCACTCCTAGGACACAACCTTCTTCCACCATGCCATGTTATCAATCTTGCATTGGTAGCTATAATACGAAGATAGAATACGAGGTGGTTTCAGTGGAAGTCTGAATGACGGATGTTGGGAAAACATTTGTGAATAGGTTGAAGGAATCATGCCTTCAACGGTTCAAAGACCATCTACATTTTCCATTCTCACAAATACCCATGTATCTGAAAAAAGTAGTTATCCATGACATGGAGACTGATTTTGGCACAAGTTGGTCTGTAAAGAAGATAAAGCTATGAATGTCTCAAAACTGTAAGAGATTTCGGTGCAACCAAACAAAGAAGATAAAAAAAATCCCTCCTGAGCTAAGGCAAAAAAGAAGGCCAATTGATGTAAGTGTGAAAGTATGGAAAGAGCTTGTAAAAGCATATGAGAAGTTTGAGGCACGGAGGAAGTCCGGTGAGGAGAGTACACAGGTTTTTGAATTTTCTCATAAGATTATATCAAATTTATTAAATGATATTTAAATTTTATTTGTGCATAGTTAAATTGAATTAGTATATGTTTCAGGACAAGGCCTCCAAGGCTAGGCTTGAGAAACTTCATGCCACACATCGCAATGGTCAGAAAGGTTTACAAGCCTTGATCTGTACATTTGTAAGTATATTTAATATGTTAAATGATATATTATTTTTATTTCCTTGGAAAAATTAAATGATTGCATATTAATTAGTTTAACTAGTCCATGTGCCATGTTTTGACAGGAGGAGAAATATGGCCGCCATCCAAATCAATTTGAAAATAATATGTTACAAAATAAAAAGTGGAACAATTTTGTAATCTGGATGGAGAACGAGGTATAAATATTTGAGTTTCAATAACTTAGTTGGATATTGTTGTGTTAATATGTCAATTTGCATCTCTTGTGTTGAGTTGTTTATTGATGTGTAGGATAAGTAAATAGAGCTCAAATCTTATGATTACAAGATGATCGTTTATGTGCATGAATAAATAGTAGAAGGATGTACATGAGCTCAATTCATTTGACTTTATGACTCTTGGTAGGCATTCCTCTTGAATCTCTAATATCAAGTGCTCAAGACTTCCCTGTAGCTTTTACCTTTCGTTGCCGCCTTTCCTCTTCACTGTCAGACTTGTCTCCTTTTTCCTTATCTGTATTTCTAGCTTCGACTTCTAATTCATCCCATGTTTTACCTTCCTCTTCAAAATCTTCTTCTTCTTCTCTGTCCTCCTCTGACTCCACAAGAGATTCATCTTCTGAACCTTCCTCATCTAATTTTGTTTCCTCTTCTACATCAGAGGGTTCATATCCTTGATTTGACTCTTCTGAATTATCAAAATCAGAATCACTAGCTTCCATATTCAAAAATTCCCAACCACCATCTTCAATAAATTTATTTGGATCATCAGCAATAGTCTTCAAAATTGGCCGCCAGTTCAAGTTCATTATGCTTTCATAATACTTTATATCCATGGAGTTCAACCATTCCTTGATGCCATCAAGTGAAGATTGAGGAATTGTGTACATGTAGAGTACATCCCGCTTGAAGTCTTTGAAACAATAGCCATATCAAATGCCTTTTTCCCAAGTCCTACTCTCTCAAGGTTAACAATTCTCAATCTCACTAATAGCGATTACTAAGAAAGGTAATTCCACCAACTCTACCAAATAGTTTACTATAGGAATAATAAAAGCAGAGGCTTTGAAAGGAACTCCATGAAAACCAAGCTCTCTAAATGGTATATCAAACTCTAGTTCAAAATCTTTTAGATGAGGCTGCTCCCATAGCTCTCTTACTCGCTTGACAAATCCTTGAAACTTTGACTTCTTAACATTCAAAAAATAAATGGAATGTCCTCAACACCCAGTAGAGCTATCCAAAAAAGCTAACTAAAAACAAAAACGTGCTCCCACACACAATGGCCTAATGGCTGGTTGTCATAGAATTCAAACTACTGAAGTAACAACATTGTTCGAGTTAACATATATGCATCATTTGCATAAACAACTGAAATGCGTAACAAATGTTAATCAATACATTGAATTTTGAGATGCATTGAAATAATAAAGAAAAAAAATGTTTTGGGGAAAATATCAGTAGCATGGAGTAAGAAAGCATTAACCCTAATAAAATCATTTTTTGTTGTTCTTGATACACCATCTATAAGTTTTCCTTGGATGACAGTATTGAATTTCTATATGTTGTACCCCTTAAATATCCTACATGTTACAAATATGGAATAACAATGCACAACTTTGTATTGAGTCCAAAGGCCAATGCATTCTGAATAAGGGTAGCCAAACTTGATAAGGATGTAGTTATTATTACACATATTGACAATCCAGAATAGTCATGTAAAGATAACTACCTGTGAAAACCATAATCAATCAAATTATGCACATTCAAATCTAAGTTTGAAAGCTTGCATTTTAGTCCATGCATCTAAGTGCTTGTTGAAGATTGAGGGTGCCAACAACAAAGCTAGAATAGCTCTCCTTAAACCATAGCTAGTTTTAAAGTACAATATTTCAAAATTCAAATCCACTTCTCAACTAAGGAAAGGAGGTAGGATTGTTAGGTGCTACCTCAAACAGAGAAGGCCATAGAAAACATTGAAATAGAAGATCCAATAAGTGAGACGACATAGTTATAGACCATAGGTAATCAGAATTCTTGCAATGCACAAATGCTTGTGATGTAAACAAAAGGTACTTACACATTAGCTGAATATATCCTCATCAAAATGACCAAAAATAAATTTCAAATTTGTAAGTAAACTTTGATAGTCAAGAAAAACAGTCATAAAAATTGGAAGTAAACTTTGGCAGACATGTAGGTCAGCTTAATTCATCTGACTTTATGCCTCTTGGAAGACATCAGGATCTCCCCTCCTAAAGTTTGGACCACATCCATTACCTCCACATAAAACTGGACATCCTTGGTCTTCTTGGTTCCCACGCCATGATATGGTTATGCATGCTTAATGTTTTGATACATGATATCAACTCTCTCTTTTGCTCTCATGGTTGAATATCGAAATCCATTATGGTGGGCCTCAAGAGTTCTGATCATCTTTCGTCCTCTTCCACCAAATGTTGACCTGATCCACACGTTTTCCAACCTAATTTTATTTGTTTTTGAAAGTTGAAGTTTCTCCCGAGTCACCAGTGTAGCTCTCTTTTCCTTTTCAAACTCTTTCATTGCTACAAATTGTCTCTAGGATTTAATCATTTGTACCACATGGTTGATGTGCTTTGAATCCTTGCATCTAAAGGAAATTTCCTTAACATAAATACTGCTAGGGAATTTCAATGTTGCCATTGTAGTTGGCATTAGAGCCGATACATGCAACATTGAAAATTATCCTTATATAAGAATTCCCTCCATCTTGTTGGCTTGTAACACTCTTGATGGTGGCTACATGAAAGCTAATTTTGATTCCTCCTTCACATCAGAGGGTTCATATCCTTGATCTAACTCTTCTAAATTATCAAAATCAGAATCACTAGCTTCCATATTCAAAAATTCCCAACCACCATCTTCAATAAATTTATCTAGATCATTAGTAATACTCTTCAAAATTAGTTGCCAGTTCAAGTTCATTCGCTTTCATAATACTTTATATCCATGGAGTTCAACCATTCCTTGATGCCATCAAGTGAAGATTGAGGAATGGCGTCAATGTGGAGTACATCCCGCTTGAAGTCTTTGAAAACAATAGCCATATCAAATGCCTTTTCCCAAGTCCTACTCTCTCAAGGTTAACAATCTCAATCTCACTAATAGCGATTATGAAGAAAGGTAATTCCACCAACTCTACCAAACAATTTATTGTAGGAACAATAAAAGCAAAGGCTTTGAAAGGAACTCCATGAAAACCAAGCTCTCTAAATGGTACATCAAACTCTAGTTCAAAATCTTTTAGATGAGGTTGCTCCCATAGCTCTCTTACTAAACGACAAATCCTTGAAACTCTATATTGATTTTATTTTTCATGTCCCTCTCTTGTTGTTCTTCCTCAATTTCATTTGGATCATACATTGACCTTCTTTCCCCTCCTAAATTTTGGACCACATCCATTACCTCCACATAAACTAACATCCTTGGTCTTCTTGGTTCCCATGTGATATGGTTATGCAAATGAAAATGAAGCAAAGTAATCATCTCCTTCTCCGCTGGCTGGAAGAATGCATGCTTAATGTTTTGATACATGATATCAACTCTCTCTTCTGCTCTCATGGTTGAATACTGAAATCCATTATGGTGGGCCTCCTGAGTTCCAGTCATCTTTCTTCCTCTTCCACCAAATGTTGGCCTGATCCACAAGTTTTCCAGCCTAATTGGCTTTGTTTTTGAAAGCTGAAGTTTCTCCTAACTCACCAGTATTAGCTGTAACTTTTTTGAAATTTTATTATGGTATGTGCACTTTGATATGATGTAATATGATTATGGTTTCCTCTCATATGTTGTAATATTAGATATATAATAGAAAAATAAATTATTGCATGAAATAAATAATAACTTTTCATTTTAAATGTTTTTTTTTGTAGAACACGGGTCTTCTAGAAGATCAAGATGATCCTCAACATGATATAGATCCAAAAAATATTGGTTCTTCCGGTACAAATCACATGGCAGAGGATGATGATGATATAGATACAAAAGACACCGAGGCCAATGACAATGATGATGACGACTATGACGACAATGATGATGATGATCATGATGGTGATGATGATGATGAGACAGTTGGTGATAGTAACCAATGACATTCATGATCATATAGACTACATCATGGATCATTGCTGATATATCATTATGATGACTCTTTTCATGGTTACTATCCTATGTATCATTTTCACAGCCTATAGTACTATATTGTTGAGTTGTATCATATTGACATGTATCATTTTCACTATATCATTTGGACATGCATCATCTTGACTTGTATCAACTTGAGTTACATAATTTATCAATTTTATTTATATCATTTGTACATGTATCATTTTCACTTATGTCGACTGTTGGACATGTATCATTTTGACATGTTTTTGATGTACTAGCTTATTATACTTTCACTTGTTTTAGATATATATGATGATGATCTTATCAGTATTGACTTGTCAATAAATATATATTAAAAGTGGTAAATGGTTTTTGGATGAATATTTATTAAGTATGATGATTTTAATTTATTGCTTAGGATGGATGTTGTCAAATTCAATTAAATTATAGATATTTGACTCACTTGTTTTAATTATAGATGATGATCATGTTACAATAATTATATTTTTATTTAATTATATGAGTTAAATAATTAAATTACTTACTCTATAATCATATGAGTTATTTAGGAGGCACGGTATATTTGACTAATTAAATTGAAATAAAACATATTAAATTAATAAATGGAAGCAAAACAAGAAGCATTTCTAGAAGAAAAAAGGAAGCAACAATGGAAGCCAAACTAGAAGCAAACCAAAAGTAATCTTGGAAGAAAAACTAGAAGCAAATTTGGAAGCAAAACCTCAAAGAAAAATCGGAAGCAAAACTGGATGCAAAACTGGAAGCAAAATCAGAAGCAAAACCAAAATAAAAACTGGAAGCAAAAACGAAAGCAAACCGGGAAGCAAAATTGGAAGCAAAATTGGAAGCAAACGTGGAAGCAAAACCAGAAGCAAAACCGGAAGCAAAACCGGAAGCAAACCCGGAAGCAAAACTAGAAGCAAAATTAGAAGCAAAACTAGAAGGAAAACCAGAAGCAAAACTAGAAGCAAAATTGGAAGCAAAACTGGAAGCAAACCTAGAAGCAAAATTGGAAGCAAACTTGGAAGCAAAATTGGAAGCAAACTTGGAGGTAAAACTGGAAGCAAAACTAGACATCAAATTGGAAGAAAAACTAGAAGCAAAAATGGGAGTAGACATGGAAGCAAAACCATAAGCCAGATTGGGTGCCAATTTTGGTGCAATTTCCATCGTTACTTCTTGGCGCTAATGGAGGCACTTTGATTTTTCGGTGCTAAATCCAACGTCAATTTCAGTGCAAACATTGGGGCAAAATATGGGGCTGAACTGAATGCCTATTTGCATTGAGTTTAGCGCCAACCAAATTGTTCAATTCATGCACTCAAAATACACTAAAATTTGGCGCTAATTGCCTGTTGTGTTGTGTGTTTCTCTACCCACTAACCCATCTACCCTCTCAAGGCCAACTTTTAATAATCCTTCCAATAATGTTAGAACTCCAACCCTCACCCTCTCTTACATCTTTTAAGAATCTAAATCCCTATTTAAAAATCATTCAATATGGGGAAAACAAGTTGGTGATTAACCTTACCAATGTCTGCTTAGACCCACTTGCATTCTGCTATATTAAAAGAGACCCTATATTTGCATTCACCTATATTTCATTCCCCATGTCAAATTTTCAATTGAAACTGGGAATATAGTCTAATATCTTCATGTAGAGATTGTTGATGAATTTGAGCAAGATTTTGTCTTTACTCTAAGGCATGTCAAATCACCCAAGTTTAACATTCCCAAAGAGAAGCTCCATGACTTTAAGGGATTAGTGAACAACAATGATCTTACCATTGTCAAAGTAGACAAGTAAACAACCACAATCATTATGAAAATACATGACTATATCTCCAAATCACTTGATCTTGTATTCAATACCGAGAGAAATAAAATCTTAAGCCACAACCCCATCTTCTAATACATTAAAAAATAAAAATTATTTTATCCCTTTCTTCTTGTGATGTTGCTATCAAGAAGCAATTTTTTCTTCCAAAGATCTTACCCCTACATTTACATTGTTCTAAAAATCCACAAGGCCAAAACTCCTCTTATATGCATTGTGGAGACCATTGAATCTCCTATATAATATCTTGTAGCCTTCCTAGCTAAGGTAATCCCCCCACTTGTGGGTAAATCCAGTTCCTTCATTGAGAATTTACCCATTTTGTGGAATTCATCAAGGATTTAAAACTAGAGGATAACAACCTCTTGGTCAAATTTGATGTTGTATCCCTATTCATCAAGGTTCCCATCCCTAAATATATTGAGATAATTAGATGCAAGACTAAGAATGAAGTTTCCTCCTTATTTGAATTATGCTTAAGATCCATATTTTCTTCTTTCTAGGGAGTGGTTTATGAATGGTTAGATGGACTAGCTATTGGTTCCCCTCTTTCCCCTATTGTGGCTAACCTCTACATGGAGCATTTTGAAGAAATTTCTCTAAACTCCTTCCCCCTCAACCCAAATTTATGGAAATGTTATATTGATGATACCAACACATGTTGATCTCATGACCCTAAAATCATATAATATTTTCACTTGTATGTGAATTAATTGGCCTTCTTTTGACAAAGAGACTGAAATGGATAACCAAATCCCATTCCTTGACATCTTACTCATCAAAAAATATGATAATTCACTAGCCCATCATGTCTCTCATAATGAAACTGACACTAAATATTACCTCTATTCTTCCTCTCGTTACTATCCTACCCAAAAAGATAGTCTTATAAACTTTGGCCACTGGGCCATCCATATTTGTGATGATGAAGACATGGATGAAGAGTGTGCCTACCTTTCTAAAGTCTTCAAATTGAAGGGGTACAAGAGAAAGCACATTTTGACAGAGTTTATACAAGCTAAGTATTGCTTCATCTCCAAACCTAAGAATGTTAGCCATTCTAACCTCTTAGTTTCCACTCTCCCCTATATTGAATGGATTTCTAATAATTTTTTTGTTTTTTTTGTTAAAAATGGACTTTAATGCACATTCAAACCCATTTCAAGTCTAATAAACTACATCCCATCTCGCAAAGACCCTAGAAACCTCCTTAGATCAAGAGTCTACAATATTGTTTGTTCATATGGAAAATCTATATAGGTGATGAAAATGGGTCTTTTAACTTTAGGATCAAAGATTATAGTGCCGAAATTAGATATGAACAAGTCATTATTTTTCTTAGCTAAACACTTCACCACCATGTACACCATATCTTTATAAAAAACATGTAAACCATATCTTTATAAAAAATACTCAAACATTGGTCAAAGAGAACAATTGCTTCAAAAGAAAACTCAAAGAGGCCATTGAAATTAAAATCATCCTTCTAACCTCTATTTTAGGTTAGCTTATGTTTAGTTGATGTTTTTCTAGTTATCTTAGGGTTTTAGGTCCCTTAAAAAATTACTTTACCCCTTAATAAAGAATAATCACTCCTCTAACCTACATTACAATGATAGGTAAAGTTTGATTTTTTTCTTGGTAACCCTTGCTAACATGCATTAGAAACCACTCGTTCACCCTTCTTGACCTCTATCTCTCCATATTTTTTGGCCTTTCCTTTCTCTTCTTCCCCAAATTTCTTCCTATATTTCCCTCTTCTGTTGTCTTTCTAATCACCCTTTTCTTTCCCCTTTTTAGTCTCCCCTTCCCTTTCATCTCCCCCCTTATGTCTTTTCACTCCAAATTCCTATCCCAATAATCCTTCTTAATCACCTATTCATCACTCATCTCCCATGGTCCTTGTTTGCCTTGAATCTTGTGGTTTGGATTCTTTTCTCTCTCTCTTTCGACTTCTTTTGTTGTCATTGTTCTTTATGTTTTGTCTCTCCACTAGGTTTTTTTTTGTATATTTTTCTTTCATGTTCTCTGTATAGATATAGTTGCTTCTCTCCCTTAGTTTTTTTGGTAATAGATGTAGATTTATATGTTAAAGTTTGGTAAGTCTCTCATTTAGTTTGTATTTTCATAGTTATAGGCTTGTATGCATCTTTGTTTCTTGTACACATTATTGTTTGCTCTTGTATTTCACTTATATATATTTAATTAAACATACATATTTGTATTTAATCTTGTTCTTTGACTTGTATATATATGACAATTTTTGTAGATTTATATGTATATAAATACATATCTAGTTGTATGTATGAGCACCTCTATAGATATATTTTTTAGTTTTAGTTTTTCTCATATTTTATTTTTGTTGGTTTTCCCTTTTTATTTATTATTATTATTATTATTTGTCTGTGTGTGTGAACCCTTGCTAAACATACCTTATAAACCACTCTTTCCTCCCTTAATGATCTCTCTCTCTTCCTTTTTTTCCTTGCCCCAAGAGTTTCATTCCTTCTCCTTTTTTCTTCCTATCTTCCCCTCTTGTTCTCTATTTTTTATCAACTTTTGTTGGCCCCTTCCTTTCATCTTCTCTTATTTCTTGCCCCCTTCAATTTCTATCCTATCAAGCCTTCTTAGTCACCTATTCCCCATTCCTTGCTCACAATCCTTGTTGGCCTTGATCCTTGTGGTTTGGATTTTTTTTTAAAAATTATTTCTATATTCCTTTTGTTGTCATTATTCTTGGTGCTTGTTTTCTCTATTGGGTTGATTTTGTTCATATATTTTTGTGTTTAAATTTTATTTCATATTTTTGCATAGATATTAGTGCATCTCTCCTTTAGTTTGTTTGGCTATAGAGATAGATTTATATGTTCAAGGCTAGTAAGTCTCTCCTTTGGTTTGTATGTTCATAGTTATAGGTGTGAATGTGTCTTTGTTTCTTGTATGCATACTTATTTTCTCTTGTATTTAATTTTTACACACACATGTAGTGCTCACACACACCCACATTCACACACACATGCACACACACACACACACACACACACATACACATGCAAATGCACATAAACACACACCCACACATAAACCCATGCACACACCCACACACAAACCCCCCCACACATGCACACACTCAATATTATTCTTTGACTTGTATGTAAATGAAAATTTTGTAGATGTTTATATACATAAATACATATGTAATTGTATGTATGAGCACCGAGTAATAGATATGTAGTTTTATTTTTATTTTTTCTTATATTTAATTTTTATTGATTTTCCTTTTTGATTTTTAATTTGGTTTTGTGTGTGTATGGAAGTGTATGCACCTATATGTCTATATGTACATGTATAGATCCACACACACACACATATTTATGTATGCATGTATATATGTGTGAATACATATGCATATACACGTATATATGTATGCTTATGTATACACACATACTTATTTTCTTTTTGTTTATATGAATTTTTATCGTTGTATATATACTTCTACCTATTTAATTGTCTCTTTTATGACCTCTTTTTATTTAGTTTGTTTTTCATTTTTATTCTTTTTTTTCATTTTATTCAAGGTATGTTCTTTTCCTATCTTTCTTATTTTATTTGAACTTTGTCGTGGTCTCTTATTTTTCATGCCATCTCACTTCCCTCATTTATTTAGTTAGTTTTGATATACAATTTAACATTTTTACATTCACTCCTCTTCCTCTATGTATCTTGATGATAGACCACATAGTGTGATTTGAAATAGTGATAACAAAAGTTCTTACTAGTTAAATCCATAAACACACATTTACAATTGAATTTGAGTATTTAATTAGAGGTTCACTACTATGCATTATTAGATCAATCTTGAGTAGTGAGAAATGAACTTGGGCAGGGAAACAATAATTTTGAAGCAAGATCAAATATATCAAGATAAGTGTGAATAAGGTGTAATAAATAAGGGATGAATGACAAATATGTGGAAATAAGTGCAAGTGGGAAGAAGTAGAAACAAATAAGGATCAAGGCATGAGCCAAATCTAACACTATAGTGTGCCACTTGTTTATATATAATTACATTAAAGACATTCTATCAAATGAACCTAAAACTAAATGGGAATTGACATGGTTTACTAATTTCACCATCTCATATTTATTTCATTAAAATATTCACAAAATTTTCCTTTCACAATTAAAAATAACATAAAATCTAAAAAGCTTTTCTACCAAACTAAAACAAATACTAAACCTTATGAGGCTCTTATATCAATCAATACATATGAGAACAAAGTGTTAGGTTATATCAACTAAAGTGAGAAGTATAATATAAAAAATGGTTATGTTATAGTTGTTTCTAATTACCTTTATTTAAAGAGGTCAATTATTTGTGTAGCTTTAATTTGTGATCCCAATATTCACAAAACTTATCTCTCTCAATTATAAAGAACCTAGTAAATCTCAAAAACTTTTCCACCCACCTAAAGCAAATACTAAATCTTTCATGACTCCTATTTCAATCAATATATATGAGATCAAAGTGTTAGGTTACATCAACTAAAGTGAGAAATACAATATAAAAAAAGTGATGTTATATATGCTTCTAATTACTATATGTGATCCCAATATTCGCAAAATTTATCTTTCTCAATAACAAAAAACCTAGTAAATCTGAAAAAGTTTTCCACCCACCTAAAACAAATACTAATTCTTGCAAGGCTCTTATTTCAATCAATACATATGTAATCAAAGTATTAGGTTACATCAACTAAAGTGAGAAGTATAATATAAAAAAAGTTATGTTATAAATGCTTCTCATTTGATTACAACTAAAGTGGTTTAATATAAAAAAAGTTCTGTATGCTTCTCATTACTTTTATTTAAAGACGTCAATTATTTTACAAATTTAATTGATGATCCCGATGTGAAAATAATTAGAAATCATTTATTCTCTGTAACAATTACAAAAAAGTTAAAAGCATGGATAACTCTATTTTCTCTCAACAATTAAAAAAAGTTAAAAAAAAAGAATGGATAGATTCGGTTTAAATAAATTACTCTGCAAAAATTAAAAAACATAAAAAAAATGATAGCTTCCGTTTCACGCGCACCCTACTTTTCGTTTCTTCGCTTTTAAGCATTAATAGTATACAAATTCCTCTCCGTTTCCGTCTGCAGTATTCTCTTTGCCATTCAATAATACTGCAGAAGAAGCAAAGATGGCTTATGTTCCACCGCACAGGAGAGGACAGGCGTCGTCTAAGCCTGAAACCCCTACACGCTCTGTCAACAGACCATACTATTACCAGTCGGAACTTGATGAAAGCTCTACCATTCACATTTGGTTTGCTGTTGACGCATATGTCAATCCGCCGGCTAATTTGCAGCTTGAATTCAAACCCTTTGTGGGCGCAACATTTCCACATCTACGAGACAAGAAGCTTTCCACCATTTCTGTTAAATCCCAGCCTCTAGACGGTAATAACCTTCAAACCTTTAAATAATTGCATTCTACTTGTATTCAGAGTATTACGTTTATAATTAGGGATTTTCTTTGTTTATTGTCAACGATTTTTCAGCTTTAAAGTTCATGCAGAAACAGAGGCCTCTTTGTTGAGTTTAATAATATCGGAATGATATAACCGCCCCCTCGCCGGCCCTCCCCACTCCTCCTCCTCCTCCTCGTCCTCCTCGCTCCTGCCCTCCTCTCCCCTTTCCTTTTCTTTTCTATCTTTTTTTTTTGTTAAATTAGATATTTTATAAGAATTCAATTACATAATTTTTAAATCAATTTAATTCATTTATATTTTATGAATAGTGGTTTCCATGAACTTGTTTCTTATGGGCATGGATGATTTATTTAGCACTCACTATATATAGTTGATGCTCACATTGGTGAAGCATTGAGACTTCTCTAAAAGTTACTCATCTCAATACTACTCCGACTCAAACACACATAATGATAGAATTTCACCCAAGATCGGATACTTAGCAAGTGTTATATCTTATGACCTATTTATTATAAAGCTTCTTTAGCTCATCTATTGATGAGTAGGAGGCTTGTTTTGTAGTGTATCACATTATAATATTTTATCAAAATTCAACTATGCAATTTTTGATGTAATGATTATGTAAACAGCCATAGGCTGTATTTGTAATGGGTGGGGCTTGATCTTGCCATTATCTATGGGGGGGTGGAGCTTGCTGCTCTTTGATCTCATTGTATAACTTGCTGTTCAGACGATTATCAATACAAAAACTATGCAATTTTTGAGTTAAATGCATTGACTCATACTCTATGAGTAATGGTTCACATGACCCTATCTCTCATGGGCATAAATAGCCCACCTAGTAGTCACTGTATCTAGATGATGTTCTTGAGGGGTCACACATCTCAATATTACTCCAATTCATGCATGCTTCACCATAGAGTTTTTCACAAGATCAAGCTCACTTAGATTGCTATCTCATTTGCAAAATGTTCAACAAGTCTTGTGCCTTTGAACCATTCATTAAAATCCCTTTAGCTCATCCATTGACAAGTAGGTAATGTGTCAAATTATGATATTTTATTTGGATTCAATTGCATAGTTTTTGAGTCAAATGCATTGACACATATTTCATAAAGTGTGGTTCACATAAAATTATTTCTTATAAGCATGAATGATCTACTTAGCACTCATCATACCTAAATGATGCTCACTCAAGTGAAGCATCAACATCACCCATCCTAGTACTACTTTGATTCAAGTGTGCTTAATCATGGAGTTTCCCCAAGATCAAGTCCACACTGCTTGCTACCTCATTCACAAAACCTTAAGCAATTGTTGTGCCTTATAAATCGTTCATTATAGAGCCTCTTTAGCTCATCCCTTGCCAAATAGTAGTTATTTTTGTAATGTTTCAAATTATGATATTTATTAGGATTCAAATATAGATTTTCAGTCAAAGTCATTGACCCATAAAATCTTCAACAAGTATTATGCCTTATGAACCATTTATTATAGAGTCCCTTTAGCTTATCCATTGATAAGTAAAAGTTTTTTTTGGGTATTGTCTCAAATTATGATACTTTATTAGGATTCAAATATATATATTGAGTCAAAATCATTGACCCATATTTCATGAGTAGTGGTTCACACAAATGCATCCCTCATGAGCATGAATTATCCACTTAACACTCATTGCATCTAGACAAGGCACACAAAAGTGAAGCATCAATACTTCTTGGGAGGTCACCCATCCTAGTACTAATCTAAGTCAAGTACACTTAACTATTGAGTTTACCCAAGATGAAGTCCACTTAGCTTGCTACCCCATGTGCAAAACCTTAAACAAGTGTTGTGCCTTATGTACTATTCATTATAGAGACTCTTTAGCTCATCTATTGACAAGTAGGAGGTATTTCTTGTAGTGTGTGTTATTATGATATTTTATTAAGATTCAACTGCATAATTTTTGTTAAAATGATTATTGATCAATTAGAGATACAAAGAATAGAAACCAATCTAAGAGAAAGATTCAAATAAATACAATAAATCCTCCACCTCATTGTGAAGAGAAACCAACCTGAAGTGCTCTAGAAAATGTACTTTCATTTCTAAATGTTTTAACTTTAGCAAAACCTTGAGGTAAAAGCATGCCTTCATTAGCTTTTTTATCAACAAAGGAATTCTAAGATGTGGGGATGTAGTGCTAATGTAGTTGACAAAAAAATTGGAACATCTCTAGTTTGGATTAGTAGAAGCTTATGTTGATTGAATTAGAACACTTGGGTTCTTGAGAAGTGTTGCATGATTAACTTGGAGTTCTCATTAATCAAGTGATTCTTGATATTTTCCTTAGTTTCCAAGAATAGGTTGAGCTTACATCCCATCAATTCAGTAATATTGGTGAAAGTTAGTCCCAAGCTCATGCAAAATTCTAATATTCTTGTGTTAAGTCTAGTCTAGAGAACATCACTAACATCAAAAATACTTGAATTAGCTTTAGAAGCACCATTAAATAAGATATTTGGATGATTAGTTGAAACTTGAGATTGAAGGGCTGCTAGAAATGAGGGAGCTAAAAAAACTCAAAGAAATTCTATCTTTGAAGAAGACTATGTTTAGCTCTAGAGAGGATGATTGAGTTTTGTTTTACTTTGAAGTTGTGTTATCGGTCCGCAGGGGTAGTAGCCTAGGTCTCGGTTTGGTCCAGCCTAGGTCTGGTTCCCTGTGGGTTTGGACAGGGTTTAGTCCATAGCTTATGGGTCCGACCTTGTCAAACCCAGGGCAGACTCGGGGTGAATTTGCCTCCCTCACGTGCCTAGGCATAGTTTTTGATGCCAAGTTTTATTTTTTTATTATTTTGTTAACCTTTTTTTTACTTTTAGTCATTAAAAAAAGCCTCCAACCCTAATCCATGCCTACTAAAACATCTACTAGGCAAAAACAAACTCATTTATCAATTTGTGAATGAGAAACAAAAACTTTTTACCTCTATTGCTGAACTTTATTTTCTTGCTTGCACAAGCACGAATAGAGTTGAAGATTGACTGTTGAACGTTTGAAGTTGGTCGGTGTGCTATTCCTAAGCATTTGCAAGTGTTCGTTTGTTGCCAAGAAGATTGTAGAGGAAGATTTGTTCAAAAGAGGTAGGTTTTTTGAAGTTTTTTGGTTTTTTTTCTATATTTTTTTTACAAATGAACTCTTTTGTTTTGTTTTGTTTTCATTCTTCTAGGTATCTATAACAGATGCTTAGTTTTTAAAAATGAATTAAGTTATTTAGCTTCAATACTTTGAAATTTTGAATAAATGGAATGTGTTATTTATTGTGATTGAACTTGTTGCCTTAGGTATTACAATGGCAACTGTTTCTAGCTCCACGAACCAATCTTGTTTCAAAATAGACCCAGACTCTCCCCTTTGCAAACATGCTGAAATGGTTCAACAACTTCTAGGTGGTGGAGGTTATGTTTGGATTTGTAGTCATTACAAAGTTAGATATTCAAGCTCATACAATTGAGTGAAAGGGCACTTGTTCAAAATCCATGGACTAGGAATCAAATCTTGTCTAGGTGTAGATAATAATGGTATTCTAGAAACCCAAATATTGGCATATATTGAAGAGAAAGAAAAAGTAGACCAAGCAACAGGTCGTAGATCAAGTCATCCTTTGGTAAAAAAAGGATCTCGAGGGATGAAGCCCCCCTACACCGCCTTCTCATTTTCCACCTACAAAGAGCCATCCATTTATGTCCATACCTGAAGAGCAAACTGTGGCCTCTATACATAAGAGATCAAAGGGACCATTGGAAACTTCGTTTCAAAATAAAGCTAGAGAGATTGCCTATCAAGACATAGTGAGATGTATCTATATGAATGGATTGGCATTTAATGTTGTTTGCTCACCATATTGGAAAAGAAATAGTGAATTATATTAATGAGGCTCCAAAAGGGTATAAGGGCCCAGGTTTTGAGAAGGTAACACCTTATTAGATAAAGAGGTGAAATATGTAGAGAACTCCTTGAAGCCCATAAGGGATTCATGGATCAAAACAAACGTGATCATTGTTTCTGATGGATATGCAAAAAACCATCCATTGATCAATGTTATTATAGTGTCCCCTAAAGGGGCAATGTTTTTAAGAGTAGTGGATTATGAAGGAGAGGTGAAGGATGGTGCATTTATTGCTAACATTCTTTGTCAAGCTATTGATGAAGTGGGCCCTCAAAATGCTGTGCAAGTTATAACAAACAATGCAAAAAAATTGTAGGGCTACTAAGTTATTGTTTGAGGAGAGGTATTCACACATTTTTTGGACACCTTGTGTTGTCCACTCCCTAAACTTAATGCTACAAAAAAATGGAAATAAAATTGATTGGATCAAATAGGTGTATGTTGAGGCCGAAGAAATTCAAATGCTCATCACCAACCACCATATGTCACAAGGCATATTTAGAACCTTCTTGAAATTGGAGCTGTTGAAGGCAAGTTAAATAATAAACATGTTTCACTTTAGTAATATTTTAAATTTTAATTTTTGTAAACTTAAATTTTATTTAAGTTTGATTTTCAAACAGGTTGCTAAGAACCGTTTTACCACCAACACAATTGCGTTGAGATGACTTGTGAAGGTTTGTGAGTCACTCTCTAATATGGTCATCAACCCTAATTGGTCCATATGGAGGCAATCTAGCACTGCAAGGGAAACTAAGGTTAAGCAAATGATCTTAGATGACAATTGGTGGGATCGTGTTGAGTATCTCCTCAGTTTCACTGAGCCCATATTGAGCATGATATGTTATACTGACATGGATAGACCTTGTTTGGGTGAAGTATATGATAGCGACTCAATGATTGAGAAGATGAAATCTATCATCAATGCAAAAGATGAAGATCTTGAAGAAAAGTTCTTTAAAGAGCTACACAAAATCATTGTACTCTAAGAGATGGAACAAAATGACCACTTTGCTACATCTTCTTTCTTTTGCATTGAGTACCAAATACTATAGTGCTTACCTACTTCTGTGACATCAAGAGTTGCCCCATATAAAAATGTTGAAGTGGATCAAGGGTACAAGGTAGCACTTTGTAGACTCTTCAATGATTGTGATCGACATGATCTAGTGAGGGTTGAGTTCATGGGTTTTGCATGCTCCAATGATTGTGGTCTTGATGCTCTTTGAGACAAGTACATGGTCAATGCTCATAGTTGGTGGTACTTCCATGGCCAAGCATACATGTACCTACAACCTCTTGCAATAATTTTTTTATCCCAAGTAAAGTTTTATAGTCAAAATCTATTCTTTTAAATTTAAGTTTTATATTTTATAATTTTATTTATATTTTAATTAGTTAAATTTTGTCTCTTAACTATTTAATTTGGTCTTAATAGGCTGCTAGTTCATCTTCATCTGAGAGGAATTGGAGCACATATTCCTTCATCCACTCAATAAAGTGCAATAGACTACATTCAAAAAAGGTAGAGGACTTGGTGTATGTACATTCAAACTTGCAACTCCTTACACACAAACAAGGTTCCTACAAAGAATGGGACACAAGGAAGTGGGATATCAAGCCAGAGTGTCTTGACTTGGATGCTTCCACAAGCCACTTTGCTGCACTTGATGTTGATGATGACTATGAGATAGCTAGTGAGCATGAGATTGCTAGTGGCAGTGTTAGTGACCAGTAGTGCTAGCACACGAGTGCCACTGACTCTATTTGTGGTTCTTCTAATTTACCACTACATACATCATCTAATATGGATGGTGATGATATTTTTGATGACCCATGTGATATTTGATCAATGATCAATGATGGCTAATTGCAAACACTTGACATTATTATGTTTGAACTTTAATCTATATCATGACATTCGAGTTTCACTTTAATATTTTTGCTATGTTATTTGACTAGTCATATGGTGGTGTATTTTGAACTTAATTATTGCTGCAAATATGTATATATTTATGATTTTTATATATTTTTGTATTAACAAACCCAAAATGAACCCAACCCCCCAAAAAATTGTTTGAACCCGCAAAGAAAACCTTTGAACCCAAACCCAAACCTGAACCCTAATTGATAACTTAGCTTTGAAGCAAGATTCGAGTGTGTTAGATCTTTTGACTCAAATATTTCCCTCAAGGATAGCTTTATCTTCAAAGATTTTACTGTTCTTGTGCAACCAAATATCCCATATGTCAAAAAAGAGAATAGAAGAGCATAAGAACTAATGAAAGGTTTACCTTTTAAAGAGTTGTTGCATTTGTTTCATTTTGTGGTAGAAGTGTCTTAATCTATTTCTAAAGTGGGCACCAAAGAAAAGAGAAAGAGAGATCTAGACTATTGTCACTTCATTGCAATCAAAGAAGAGATGATCTTGGGTTTGACTACCTTTCAATAATATGAAGCATATGTGAGGGCCCATGACACGTCTTTTGACAAGATTGTCTTGAGTAAGGATCTTATTTTGTCTAACAAGCTATTGAAATACTTTTATTTTAAGGGTGACATTTTGAATTCAAATGTTTGATATACATATATGTTAGTAGTTTCACTATCTTATATGTGATGGGTGCCATCCACCATAATATAGAAACTTGTGTAGTTGATTTTACTCCAAATAAGATAGTCCTCACTTTTTTGATTGACCAATAAGGTCAAAAAATTCTTCTGAAGTAAGGGCCATGCCCTATTTTGTGCTAGCGTGAACCCATTAAGGTGAATCCAATTAGGTTGTAGGCCATCCCAAGTGAAGAGTGATCAAGCTTTTTGATACCAAGATGGAACATGGATTAAAGGAGGTGCCTAGGCATAAAAAGTATTAGAGTCTTGTTTTCAAGGATGGATTCATCGTAACACTTAATGCTACTCCCATTCCCAAGAGACCAACAAATTTTATCTTCTATTATATTAACAATTGTGGCAATTAAAGACCAAATTTTGGAGATGCACAATTTATGTTAGGTGTTGTTAAGAAAAGTGCTTAGCCATTTAAACCATCTCCATATTTATAAAGCAAAATATTCTTCCAAAGACTAGTAGGATGGTTCATCAAATTTCAAATGAGCTTCAACCTAAGGGTTGTGCTCATGACAATAGCAATATGAATACCTAGGATCCCTATGTGTTTTTACTTTGAGACTTGCTTCTAATCAATTTGATGAAATCTTTACTAAAGAAACTATTTACCTCCTTGCCATATAAGAAGTTCTTGGTTCTTTTATCCAACTTAAGAAGGATACAATTTGGAGCATGATAGATCATTAGTTGATATGTAGGAAGACTATAGATAACACATTTTCTTAAAGCCAATCTACTAGTAAGACTTAGCCATCCATTATTGAAGCTGAGAATTCTTTTATCAAAAAAAACCAATAAAGGAGGCCAATAGTCAATATTCTTGAGCTTGAAGCTCATAGGAACTCCATGATATTTAAAAGATCAATGCCCACCATGATCAAACTCAAGGATTTGGGAAAAACTCCTATTGTTTTCTAAACAAGTATTTATAGTATTAAATCTTCTTCATAGGTTTTCCACATCCTCCCACCCTCACTCTGATTGCATCTGAGTTAAATGGTTCTCACCTTCACTAAGTTCAAAATAAATTAAATTTTGATAGGGCCTCTTGTGGGAACCTAGGTCCCTTAAGAACTAGTTGCATTATATATGAGATTCCTCTAGTAAGATATTAAATGTGGCAGCAAGGAAACTTCACCCTAAATTGAATAATGAAGCAAAGTTCAAAGCTTTACTTCCTGGTCTCCAAATCATCAAATCTTGTAATTTGGACAATGTCATAACTGAAGGTGACTCTGTGGTTGTCACTTTATGCTTAAGAACCTAATATTCTTTGAACTAGAAAACTAAGAATATTTTGAGGGAAGCTTGGGCCATTTTGGGCTCAATTCCAAATTATTCCATTCAACATTGTTTTAGAGAAGGAAATGTGGTGGAAGATTTTTATCCAACAAGGGTATTGATTAGATCCATGTGCTAAAGGTGGTCAAGGATCTATCAATGTGATTGAAATTGAAAACCTTAATTGGCAATGATTTCCCTAAGGTTTGTTAGTAATTCCATATGTGGAAATGATGATTTGCAAGTCATAATAATGGACCTTGGAATATCCTTTCATTGATTGCCACTCGAGTGTTCACTACTTTTATTTGGAGTTGACCTTTCATTTCTTCGTTCTTTGAGGTATAATATAGGTTTGTGTGACATGTCATAGAGCCCTCCTCATAGCTCATTGTATTTATTAGAAAATAGCCTTTTGCAAGGAGATTATTACTTCGATGCTTAGGAAGGTTGTATTTTTTCTGGAAGATGAGAATATGGAGGCTATTCTAGAAATTATGAGGCATGATTTTGTGGAGGGCTTCAACCAACATTGAGTTAACATTAATATTTCTTCAATGTTTTTTGAAAATGTGCTTCTACTAATGGGTGATAAGGAACTCTCCAAGGCTGTAGACTTCTATTATGTTTAGGATAAATTCAAGGTTGGCACGGATGGGGAGGTTGATAGATCTTTAGTGGAGTGTTTGGCATCTCTTCCAATCTTGGAGTTTGAATTTTGTGGTCTTGCTTCTATTAGTGTGGTGCAAATCATTAAAAGGAGACTGGAGGTGCTTGTTTGAGAGGAGGCTACCATTTAGAAATGTTGTAGCACAAATATTGGGAGTTCTTCCTTCATTCCAAGTGTGAATGTGGTAAAGCTCACGAGGCCTGAGAAGTTCTCTTCGAAGTAGGAGAGATTCGATGTAGCAAAGGATGAAAAATCTATAAATTTCATTGCTAAATGAGTTTCTTTGGTTAAAATGTAAGATAGATATAATGGTCCTAAATGTGGTGATCTCATCTAGTGTCCTTGGGTGTGGTGTTAGTTTCTTTTTTGTTGTTTCTAAGTCCTCTTTGTGTCACTGAAACTGGATTTTTGTAAGGTTCTAGGTTGAAACTGGTTTTTCAGTCTAATTCATCAAACCATATTTTATTAGTACTGGTTCTCATGAATCCATTTCTTGTGATTACAAAATCGTCCACTTAGCACTCATTACTTCTAGGTGATCCCATTGGGATGAAGCATTGGGACTTCTAGGGAGGTAACCCATCTTAGCATTACTTTAACTCAATAGCTCTTAATTGTGGAGTTAATTCCCAAGATCATTCCAACTTAGCTTGTTGACCAATTTGGAAAAACACTAACAAATGTTGTTCCTTATGAACCATTCATTCTAATGTCCCTTTCTCTCATCCATTGACAAGTAGGAGTTATTTCTTGGATTGTGTTGAATTATGATATTTTATTGAGATTCAACTCATAGATTTTTAATCAAATTCATTAAACCATATTTCATGTGAAGTGGTTCACACAAACCCATCTTTGATGAGTATGAATGATCCACTTGACATTGATTGCATCTAAGTGATTGGCATAGGGTTAAAATGTAAGATAGATATAATGGTCCTAAATGTGGTGATCTCATCTAGTGTCCTTGGGTGTGGTGTTAGTTTCTTTTTTGTTGTTTCTTAGTCCTCTTTGTGTCACTGAAATTGGATTTTTGTGGGCACTTTATTTGTTGCCCTTTTTTGTATAGTTCTATTTTGATCCATGTTTTAGTGATAGTTGCCTCCTCTGGTCTATAATGTCACCACTATTTGGTTAATCTATGCAATCTTTTACTTTATTTTTTAATATACATGGAAGAGGGCCCTACCCTCACTTGATCAATCAAAAAACATAGTGATAGTATAAAATCTACATTTATTGGCATTGATAGTAGCTCCAAAAATAGAGACAAAGGAACTGGAACAACCCTCAAACATTCTAAAACTCTATTTGGTGGTTTCCTGCATTAATATAGTATCATCAAAACATTGAGCATGGGCAATTTATTTGACCATGTTAACAATGATGTTTCTAAATATTTGTCCTTGCCCTCCTTTCAAAAGAGTGATATCAACTCAAAGCCTTAAATAGAATGATGTATAGATTGGGGGATAAAGGACATCCTTGATGAAGACCTTGAGAGGCTATTAAGAATCAATAGTAGACCCATTAACATTAGGAGCAGTCAAAGGAGCCAAAATGCAACCAAGAGTCTAGTTTAAGAAGGACAGAAAAAATTCTAAGGCTTAAAGGATCCAAGCCAAGAAATCAAAATTGACTCTATTAAAATAATTTTCCATACTGAGTCAAATATGTAGTTTTTGAGTCTAATTCATTAAACCATATTTTATCAGTACTGGTTCTCATGAATCCATTTCTTGTGATTACAAATGGTCCACTTAGCACTCATTACATCTAGGTGATCCCATTGGGATGAAGCATTGGGACTTCTAGGGAGGTAACCCATCTTAGCATTACTTTAACTCAATAGCTCTTAATTGTGGAGTTAATTCCCAAGATCATTCCAACTTAGCTTGTTAACCAATTTGGAAAAACACTAACAAATGTTGTTCCTTATGAACCATTCATTCTAATTTCCCTTTCTCTCATCCATTGACAAGTAGGAGTTATTTCTTGCATTGTGTTGAATTATGATATTTTATTGAGATTCAACTAATAGATTTTTAATCAAATTCATTAAACCATATTTCATGTGAAGTGGTTCACACAAACCCATCTTTGATGAGTATGAATGATCCACTTGGCATTGATTGCATCTAAGTGATTGGCATAGGGGTAAAATGTAAGATAGGTATAATGGTCCTAAATGTGGTGATCTCATCTAGTGTCCTTGGGTGTGGTGTTAGTTTCTTTTTTGTTGTTTCTAAGTCCTCTTTGTGTCACTGAAATTGGATTTTTGTGGGCACTTTATTTGTTGCCCTTTTTTGTATAGTTCTATTTTGATACATGTTTTAGTGATAGTTGCCTCATCTAGTCTATAATGTCACCGCTATTTGGTTAATCTATGTAGTCTTTTACTTTATTTTTTAATATACATGGAAGAGGGCCCTACCCTCACTTGATCAATCAAAAAAATATTGATAGCATAAAATCTACATTTATTGGCATTGATAGTAGCTCCAAAAATAGAGACAAAGGAACTGGAACAACCCTTAAACATTCTAAAACTCTATTTGGTGGTTTCCTGCATTAATATAGTATCATCAAAACATTGAGCATGGGCAATTTATTTGACCATGTTAACAATGATGTTTCTAAATAGTTGTCCTTGCTCTCCTTTCAAAAGAGTGATATCAACTCAAAGCCTTAAATAAAATGCTGTATAGATTGGGGGATAAAGGACATCCTTGATGAAGACCTTGAGAGGCTATGAAGAATCAATAGTAGACCCATTAACATTAGGAGCAGTCAAAGGAGCCAAAATGCAACCAAGAGTCTAGTTTAAGAAGGACAGAAAAAATTCTAAGGCTTAAAGGATCCAAGCCAAGAAATCAAAATTGACTCTATTAAAATAATTTTCCATACAGAGTCAAGTATGTAGTTTTTGAGTCTAATTCATTAAACCATATTTTATCAGTACTAGTTCTCATGAATCCATTTCTTGTGATTACAAATGGTCCACTTAGCACTCATTACATCTAGGTGATCCCATTGGGATGAAGCATTGGGACTTCTAGGGAGGTAACCCATCTTAGCATTACTTTAACTCAGTAGCTCTTAATTGTGGAGTTAATTCCCAAGATCATTCCAACTTAGCTTGTTAACCAATTTGTAAAAACACTAACAAATGTTGTTCCTTATGAACCATTCATTCTAATTTCCCTTTCTCTCATCCATTGACAAGTAGGAGTTATTTCTTGCATTGTGTTGAATTATGATATTTTATTGAGATTCAACTCATAGATTTTTACTCAAATTCATTAAACCATATTTCATGTGAAGTGGTTCACACAAACCCATCTTTGATGAGTATGAATGATCCACTTGGCATTGATTGCATCTAAGTGATTGGCATAGGGGTAAAGGATCCAAACTTCTTGAGAGGTCACCCATCTCAATACTACTCTAAGTCAAGTGGGTTTAACCATGAAGTTTCCCCCTACATCAAGCTCACTTAGCTTGTTTCCCCTTTGCAAAACCTTTATCAAGTAGTATACCTTATGAACCATCCATTATAGAATCCCTTTGCCTCCTCTATTGACAAGTAGGACATATTTTTATTGTGTTGTTTTATTATATTTTATTAATATTCAACTATGTAGTTTTTAATTCAAATTCATTAGCCCTTATTTCATAAGTAGTGGTTAAAAAAACCCAACTCAAATGAGCATGAGTGATCCACTTAGCACTCATTTCATCTAAGTGATACCCAAAGGGGTGAAATATTAGGGATTCCCTAGAGGCCACCCATCCCATTGCTACTATGACTCAAGCATGCTCAACCATAGAGTTTCCCTCAAGATCAAGTCCACTTAGCTTGCCACCTCGTTTGAATTTTTTAGCAAGTGTTGTGCCTTATGAACCATTCATTATAAATCTCATTTAGCTCGTTAATTGACAAGTAGAAGGTATTTTTATAGTGTGTCAAATTATGATATTTTATCAAGATTCAACTAAATATTTTTGAGTCATTCGTTGACCTGTATTTTATGAGTAATGATTCAACATCTCTCATGAGGATGAATGGTCCACTTGACACTCATTGCATCTAAGTGATGCTCATAGGGGTGAAGCATTGCATTTCTTTGGAGGTAGCCTATCTAAGTACTACTTTAACTTGAGTGTACTTAACTATGAAGTTTTCACTTAGATCAAACCCACTTATCTTGTTATTCCATTTCCAAAACATTGATAGTGTTCTATCTTGTGAAATGTTCATTTAGATCCCCTTTAACTCATAAATTGAAAAGTACGATGTAATTTTGACAATGTGTCAAATTATGATATTTTATGAACATTCAATTACATAGGTTTGTAGACAAACTTGTTGACCCACATAAGTAGTGGTTCACACCCGTCCCTCAGGAGCATGCATGGTCCACTTAGCACTAATTGCATCTAAGTGATTCCAATGTGGTTAAAGAATTGAGACGTGTTTCTCCAAATATGTAGCCCACTTAGCTTGCTACCCAATTTTCACGCCCCTGCTAAACTAGGGTTAGCAGCCCTTAATTAATATAAATCACAGCCTTTATAAATAAAATCAGGTGATTAGATTTAATAAGGATAACTGACCTATATTAAGGAGTTAAAATAGAAGCAACTAATTTAAAGGGCCGACTAGAATTAGAAGAAATTAAATAAGCAATTTATTTTAAATTAGGGCCGATTAAGTTTTAGTAAGGATTATTAGTGGCAACATTAATAATAAGGCAACACTTAACTTGAAAGAGTGTGACTTGCAAGGCAATGTTAATGAAGGGGTGTGACTTCCTATAAAATTGAAGGATATAAAGGGGAGAGCAAACCATTGGATAGGATAATCTTTGGATCATCGATCAAGTCTGATTTGGAATAAGAATTCTGATTAAAAAGAGCAACAATCTAAATATTGAAAAGTGATTGGTATGCAATGTGGTTGCATTATTTATAAATTTGTTAAGAATCTTTAATGTATTTATTAATTTAAATTGTCAATTTGTCAAGAAATATTAGTAATTATTTATTTGTTATCCAACAGCAATCATATTTGAAATCAATGTGAAACGTGTGATAGGGAGATGCAACGGTACTAGTTCCCTCATCAAGTATGCCAACCTCAAGATGGATGTGCCAATACCTGGGGCCAAGGGATCGAATGACTCGAAGGCTCATTTTTGCCCTTGGGATTGATTGAGGAGGATAGACTCCCGATGTCCTATCATGCTTTCCCACCAAATTCCTAATATGGTTGGTTGTTGGGAATAAGCTATGAAATAGATACAAATGTACTTAGGATATGGCGTTTTCAATAGGGATTATCTATGATCATAATACTTGATGTTAATTAATTTTTTTTTTTTTTTAAGTTCTATTGTAATTCTATAATTTATTTATAGAATACTCTTTGCAAATAAATTTTATTTTTGGAATTCTTATTTTTGGGAAAAAAACAAGTATATCCCCAAAAGAGGACATTACACCAATTTGTAAAATATTTAGCAACTCTTGTTCCTTATGAACCATTCATTATATAGCCCCATTAACTCATCCATTGCCAATTAGGAGGTATTTTTTGTAGTGTGTTAAATTATAATATTTTATCAGGATTAATTGTGCAATTTTTTAGTCAAACTCATCGACCAATATTTCATGAGTAGTGATTCACACAAACCCATCTCTTATGAGAGTGAATGGTCCAGTTTGCACTCATTGCATATGCATGATACCCATAGAGGTGAAGCATCAAGAATTACCTAGAGGTCACTCATCCTAGTACTACTTTGAATCAAGTGTGTTTAACCAAGAAATTTCCCTAAGATCAAGCCCACTTAGCTATTTTATCCATTTCCAAAACCTTTAGCAAGTTTTTTCTTATGAATCATTCATTATAGAGCTCTCTTAGCTCATCTATTGGCAAGTAGGAGGTATTTTTGTAGTGTTTCAAATTATGATATTTTATCATAACAACTACATAGTTTTTGACTTAAACTCATTGACCCATATTTCATGAGTAGTGGTTCACATTAACCCATCTCTCATGAGCAAGAACAGTCCACTTAGCACTCATTGCACCCATGTGATGCTTATAAGGGTGAAGCTTTGGGACTTTCTAGGAGGTCACCCATCTAGTACTACTTTGACTTTAAGTGTAAATAACCATACTCATGAGCATGAAATATCCACTGAGCATTCATTGTGTCTAAGTAATGCCTATAGTGGTGAAACATTGTGACTTCTAGGGAGGTCATCCATCCTAATACAAATCTGAATCGAGTATGCTTAGCCATAGAGTTTCCTTAGAGATCTAGCCCACTTAACTTGCAACTCATTTAAGAAAACTTTTAACAAGTGTTGTGCCTTATGAACCATTCATTATAGAGACTATTTAGCTCAAGTAGTGGTTCACATGAATTCATCTTTGATGAGAATGAATGGTTCAATTAGTATTAATTTATTCTAGGTGATGCCCACTAGGGTGACGCATTGAAACTTTTCAAGATGTCACCCATCCCAATGCTACTCTAACTTAAGCATGTTGAACAATTGAATTTCCCTAAAGATGAAGCCACTTAGCTTTCTACCCCATTTGTAAAACTTTAAAAAAGTGTTAGTCTTATAAAAAAATCATTATAGAGCTCCTTTATTTTATCCATTGACAAGTAGTAGTTATTTTTTGTAATGCATTAAATAATGGTATTTTATTAGGATTCAACTGCATCATTTTAGGGTGAACCTATTGACCCATATTTCATGACTAGTGATTTACACAAACCCATCTATCATGAGTGTTAATGGTCCTCTTAACACTCATTACATCTAAGTGATGCCCACATGGATGAAGCATCCAAACTTCCCAAGAGGTCCTTGACTACTTTGACTCATGTGGGCATAACTGTGAAGTTTCCCCCAAGATCATATCCACCTAGCTTAATACCCTAGTTGCAAAATCATCAAAAAGTGTTGTGCTTTATAAACCATTCATTATAGAGCCTCTTTAGTTCAATCATTGACAAGTAGGAGGTGATTTTTGCAATGTGTCAAATTATGATATACTATTAGGATTCAAATACATAGTTTTTGAGTCAAACTCATTGATCCATATTTCATTCGTAGTGGTTCACTAGAACATATCTCTCAAGAACATGAATCGTCCATTTGGTGCTTACTGCATCTAAGTAATTTGTATAGGGGGGAAGCATTAAGACTTTTTTGGGAGGCCGCCCCTCATAGTACTACTCCAACTCAAGCATGCTTAACCATGAAGTTTTCTCCAAGATCAAGCTCACTTAGCTTGTTACCTAGTTTACAAAACCTTTAGCGAGTATCATTCTTTATCAACCATTCATTATAGAGCATATTTAGCTCATCCATTGACAAGAGGCTTTTTCGCAATGTCAAATTATGATATTTTATGAGGATTCAAGTGTATAGTTTTTGAGTCAAAATCATTAATTCATATTTCATGAGTATTGGTTAAAAAAAATCATTTCTCATGACCATGAATGTGGTCCAATAAGCCTGCATTGCATCTAGGCAATGCCCATAGAGCTGAAGTATTCATATTTCTCAATAGGTCACCCATTCCAATACTATTGTGAATCAATGTGCTTATACTTTGAGTTTTCACCAAGATCAAACCCACGTATCTTGCTAATCCATTTGAAATTTCAATAAATATTTCACCTCATGAATAATTCATTATAGACCCCTTTATCTTATCCATTGACAGGGAGGTATTTTTCTAGTATATTAAATAATGATGTTTTATTAGGATTCAATTGTGTAGTTTTGGAGTCAAATTCAATGACCCATATTTCATGAGTAGTGGTTTAAATGAGCCCATCTCTCATGAGCATGAATGATTCACTTAGCAACCATTACATCTAGTTGATGTCCATAGGGGTGAAGTATTGCGAATTCACATGAGATTGCCCATCCTAGTACTACTCTAACTCAAGCATATTTAACCATGGACTTTATCCAAAGATGAAGCCCACTTAGCTTGCCACCCCATTTGCAAAACCTTCAACACATTTTTTTCCTTAGGAACCATTCGTTATAGATCCCCTCTAGCTCATCTATTGATATATAGGGGTATTTTTGGTAGTGTGAAATTAGAACATTTTATCAAATTCAAATACATAGTTGTTTATTCAAACTTATTGACCCATATTTCTTGAGTAGTGGTTCCTATGAACTCATCTCTCATGAATGTGAATGGTCCACTTAGCATTCAATGACCCATCCACATGAACTCATCTCTCGTGTGTATGAATGGCCTACTTAGCACTCACTACATGTAGATGATTCCCATAATGATAATACATTGAGACTTCCCATAGATCACTATTATTGGCATCAATGACTGACTCAAATCTTTCCCTATCACTGTCTATCACTGTCTATCTTCAATTGATTAAGTTGACAAAGAGAATGCAATTTTCGGACGTTGAAAGGACCTACACAAACAAAGAATCTTGTCCCTCAATTATCAGTATATCGAAATCCTATAAAAATGCAATTCATATTGCATTTCCAATAGGGTTTGATCTGTTGACCTGAAACACTATCTCTGACAGTCTCTTCTTTTGATCACCAATTGACTTAAAGACAATTCTATGAATTTTGTCATTTTCAATTGACTCGACAGCCAATGCAATGAGAGCTGCTTTTATGTGGATTCATGGTAGGATGTTCTGTAAATCAAAGACATTGTATTTTAGACGTTTGTAAGGAAGAGGAACCAAGTACAGTGAGTGGCATCCAACTAAGGGTGACTGTTTCTGTGTCAAAAGAATGAAACTGAAAGACGTCAAATGGACCTACTGCAGTAAATATAAAGTATTCTAAGGATGGTTTCGATGAGAATGTCGGTGGTTATGTCGAACCGAGTCAATGCTGCTCTGCAAAATGCACCCCTTTCCCCACCAAACAAAAGCCCATCTGCGGACCAAGTTAAGCATGATTTTTACAGAAAGGAAAGAACCTAGACTACAAAAGAGCCTACAGAATCCAAAACAGAACTTTTAAAGGCGGCTTTTCAAGACTACGTTTCGAGTTATTCTGAACTCGACATTACTTAATGCTTTGTATTTTAGTGTCCAAAACAATAGAGTCACTGAACAGAAAATTCACAATTGACTCAGCTCCTTACATTGAGTTCACCGTCATAAATTTTGCAAGAAAAAAATAAAAAAAATGCCTAAATGCTAAGGCTTTGATAAATAACCTCAACTCGTTTCTTAGTCTGGTACCTTGAGAAATCTTTGTTGATGTATGATAGCTTAGGTCTGATATAAACAATGATTGCTGTAAGCATCATCACTGTTTATATTAGATCTATCGCTCTTAATATTTCTGAAATCAGTAAATCGAATTCAAATAAGTTAATGATCAAAATACGTTTTTTATTCGCCACTTTGTGAAGGCACGTATTTGTTAAAACTCGAATGGTGTTCTGGAACCCGCGCGCTGAATGGAAACACGTCCCTTGAGCGGACGTGTCTCCAAGTGTGGAGACAAGTCCTCTCAAGAGGCGTGCCCCTTTGAGTATGACACCCGCGCACTCAAGGAAACACGTCCCTTGAGTGGACGTGTCTCCAAGTGTGGAGACACGTCCTCTCAAGAGACGTGTCTCTTAGAGGCGGGTCTCCCTTATACATATACTGAGTCCATTCGTAATTTGCAGATCATCGAAATCCATTAATGTTCTGCATCCAGTGCATTCGGCAGTAAGAGAAGTAATCAGAAAATTTATATTTGTCTCAGAAGTCATCACTTAGAATTTCTGTCATTTCTTAGTATTAGGATCCCATCCTGTTGCAGATTTGTTTACATTTACATGGTATCAGAGCCACGTTGTGCAAATCCCAAACAAATCTAATATCAGTTTGCTCCAGAAAATTCGTATTTTCTAAAATCGAATTTATTCACATTCTTCATAATGTCAAGTGTGATCAGATTTGAAGATCGCCTTGCAGGAGCAGACAATTTCACATCATGGAAATTTAGAATCATGATGATCCTTAAGGAACATAAGTTAGACTCACTTGTGAGAGAAAATCTAGAGGAACCTAAGTCTGAAACTGAGAAAACTCAATGGGCAGAAAACAACGAAAAAGCCATGAAAATCCTTGTAGATGCAATTAGAGATCATATAGTGCCCATCCTAGCAAAACATGAAACTGCATACCATATGTTCAAGTCTCTTGAGAAAACTTATGAGATTAACAACACATGCAGGACCCTTGCTTTAAAAAGACAAATCAACAATGCTCATATAAACAAAGGAGAGTCCATTAATGCATATTTCATGAGGATTACTGAACTAAGAGATCAACTATCCACAATTGGATATCAGATTGATAGCAAAGAATTAACCCTAATTGCACTAGGTGGCCTACCAAACTCATGGGAGTCTTTTGTTCAAGGAATAAGTGCAAGATCCAAACTCCCTAAGTTTGACAGGCTTAGAACTGACTGCCTTCAAGAAGAAACAAGGCTCTCCTCAAAAGAAAACAAACAGAAAAACTTAGATGAGGATATTCATGCACTGAACACAACGTCTAATAAAAGGAATAAGAAAAACACCTACAAGAAAGGATCTTTTAAAAGAAAGAGAAATCCCAATGGAAAGGGATCCTCTAAGAAGAAAGACATTTCTCAAGTCCAGTGCTTTAGGTGTGATCAATATGGCCACTATGCAATGAAATGCCCTGACAGAACAAAGCAACAAGCATCCTTTGCTAAAGTAGGAAAGTCAAATTCAGATCATGAATCTGAGAACTTTGTGTTCTATTCAGCATTATCTAGTCAAGTATCTAACAATTTCAACAACTGGGTAATTGATAGTGGTTCTTCGAGGCACATCACAGGGTTCAGAGAACACCTTGACACTATGTCTGAAGAGTCTGATGAAGATGTTACAATTGGGGATGACTCTACACATCAAGTAAAAGGGGTTGGAACTTGCTCCGTTACATTGAAATCTGGTCTCTCCCTTCAACTTTCTGGAGTCTTATTTGTACCTGGTATAAAGAGGAATCTCATATCCATCTCCGCACTTGAAGACAATGGTTATAGAGTTACCTTCATGGATGGGAAAGTTCTAGCATGGCCTAAAAACTCAACAATCAAGAAAGCCCAAATCATAGGTGTAAGACAAGGGTACCTTTACAAACTTTGCACTGAAGTCAATCAAGCCCTTACCCTTAACACCTTTGATTCAAATGAAATCTGGCATAGAAGATTAGGACACCTTCATTTCCGTGCCCTACCTTCTATGGAAAAACTTGTTACAGGATTACCTAAGTTAAAATCATCTCATGAAGGAAATTGTAAAGGTTGTGCCTTAGGAAAGAATTCAAAGGGATCCTTTCCCACTAGTTTGAGCAAAACTCTTAATGTGTTAGATCTGGTTCATTCTGACTTATGTGGACCTATGTCTGTACCTTCTAAAGCAGGATTTCTTTACTATGTCATATTCATAGATGACTTCTCTAGGAAAACCTGGATCTATTTCCTTAAGTGTAAAGAGTCATTAGAAATCCTCAAAAGGTTCAAGGAGTTCAAAGCACTTACAGAAAACTTCTCCGGGAAGAAAATAAAAACCTTAAGGACAGACAATGGGAAAGAATACACCTCTGAAGCTTTTAAGGAATTCTGCATGAGTGCTGGAATTAAGAGGGAGTTCACAGTGGCTTACAACCCTCAACAAAATGGGGTTGCTGAAAGGAAAAATAGAACCATTGTAGAAGCTGCCAAAGCAATGTTGCTTGATCAAAACATGGAAACCTCCTTCTGGGCTGAAGCCTCTAGGACTGCTGTCTACATCCAAAATAGATGTCCCCATTCTCATCTTGACAACAAAACTCCTGAAGAAGCCTTCACTGGCATAAAACCTGACATTAGTCACTTTAGGATTTTTGGTTGTCCTGTCTATATTCATGTGCCCAAGGAGAAGAGATTCAAACTTGAACCTTCCGGAAAGCAAGGGATATTTATGGGATATAGTGAAACCTCCAAAGCCTTCAGAATATTCATACCCGGTCAAGATCAAATTGAATTGAGCAGAGATGTCATCTTTGAAGAAGACATTGCAGTTAAGAGGGCAAGAAGTTCTAGTGAGACTGAATCTTTTTCCCCTAGTGTATCTGAAATGGAACCTGCTCCTGAGATTCAGAGGGAGCATACAGAAGAAATGTCACCTGAACTTCCTTCCACTTCAAATGTGAATACAGATATCAATGGCAGAAAGAGACCACTTTGGGCCAAGAAGATGATCAAAGAAGCAGAGAATCATGCAGCACCCAAAGGAACGTTCAGGGAGAGCAAAAGACCCAAACGCTTCTCTTGCTATGTTGCTCTCATGAATGATATCTTAAACTCCGAACCTGTCAGTGTTTCAGAAGCCTTCAGACATCAAGCTTGGAAAGATGCAATGACGGAGGAATATCAGTCTATTCTGAAGAATGATGTATGGGATGTTGTGCCTAGACCAAAGGGGAAATCTGTTGTCTCTTCCAAATGGCTCTTCAAAATCAAGCATGCTGCTGATGGCAGTATAGAAAAACATAAAGCACGTTTTGTGGCAAGAGGTTTTTCTCAAAAGGAAGGTATTGATTACGAAGAAACATTTGCACCTGTTGCCCGTTACACATCAGTAAGAGCAGTGTTAGCCATTGCAGCAGCTAAAGGCTGGAAGATCCATCAAATGGATGTGAAGACTGCCTTCCTGAATGGAAACATTGAAGAGGAAGTCTATCTGGAACAGCCTGAAGGTTTTGTGATACATAAACCTGACACACATGTATGCAGACTGAAGAAAGCTCTTTATGGACTTAAACAGGCTCCCAGGGTCTGGTATGAAAGAATTGACAGCTATCTCTTGGGATTAGGATTTTCCAAAAATGAGGCCGACTCCAATCTCTACTTCAAGGTAATCAAAGGTGATATGCTAATAATTATTTTATATGTTGATGACCTGCTGATAACAGGAGAAGATCACCTCATTGCTCAAGGGAAGCAAGATCTAATTTCTGAATTTGACATGAAAGACTTGGGCATTCTACACTACTTTCTAGGTTTAGAAGTATGGCAGAAATCAGAGGGCATTATTCTAAACCAAGGGAAGTATACTATTGACATTCTGAAAAGATTTGGAATGTTGGATTGTAGACCGATGTCTACACCTATGGAAACCAACCTTCACAAATTGAAAGAAGCAGCAGCAGAATCCAAGTGTGCAGATCCAACACTTTACAGACAGATGATTGGATCCTTGATGTATCTGGTTAACACCAGACCTGATATTTGCTATGCAGTGAATGTTCTCAGCCAATTCATGTGTGAGCCAAAGGAAATTCACTTAATGGCTGTGAAACATATTTTGAGATACCTTCAAGGCACTATTGGATATGGTCTTCTTTACAAGAATGATCAACTAAATCTTCATGGGTACTCTGATTCAGATTGGGCTGGAAGTATAACCGATCGAAAAAGCACATCAGGATGTTGCTTCAGTTTAGGATCTGCCATGATCTCTTGGATTTGCAGAAAACAATCTTCAGTTGCACAGAGCTCAACAGAAGCTGAATACATTGCAGCCTCTATGGGTGCAAGAGAAGCAGTTTGGCTCCGTAAATTGCTTGTGGGACTCTTCGGTGAACCCTTGAATCCTACAATCATTCATTGTGATAATCAGAGTTGCATCAAACTCTCTGTAAATCCTGTTTTTCATGATAGATCGAAGCACATTGAGATCCCCTATCATTATGTAAGAGATATGGTGGAAAGAAAAGTAATTCAGTTGAAGTATATTAGTACAAATGATCAAACTGCAGACATTCTCACCAAGCCTCTCTCACGAATCAAGGTAGAGCACTTCAGGAAGAAACTTGGTATGGTTGAAATGTAATTTGTTATTTATGTTTGAAATTCAAATTGTTGTACTAATATATAAAGATGTTTAATGTGTAAACTCTTTTGTCATGTGTGTGACTCCATGACTTTATGGGCCTACTCCCCCTGTGTACATTATTGAAAGGTGACGATCTTTCTAATAATGAACACTTGTATTTGACATTGTAAAGTGACGACTCTACAATGATAAACTATCATGATAGATATCATGTGACTTGATATCTATGGATATGTCATGATAGTATCTCTTGGACACTTTGGTTGATATCATGGGACTTGATATCATTTGTAGATCATTGTGATCCTTAAGAGATAAACATGGTGGATATTTATATCCGTGGATATGCCATGAATTATGGTAGACATCATGTGACTTGATGTTAGTGCACATACCATAATAAAGATGTGTTATGAAGAATGTCATGTGTCTTGACAACCTTGAGAAAACATATCTTCGATATCACGTGTAAAGGTGATATCTTCACTTATTTGATTTGAAATATCTTCCCTAAGCTAAGAGGGAGTGTTGATGTATGATAGCTTAGGTCTGATATAAACAATGATTGCTGTAAGCATCATCACTGTTTATATTAGATCTATCGCTCTTAATATTTCTGAAATCAGTAAATCGAATTCAAATAAGTTAATGATCAAAATACGTTTTTTATTCGCCACTTTGTGAAGGCACGTATTTGTTAAAACTCGAATGGTGTTCTGGAACCCGCGCGCTGAATGGAAACACGTCCCTTGAGCGGACGTGTCTCCAAGTGTGGAGACACGTCCTCTCAAGAGGCGTGCCCCTTTGAGTATGACACCCGCGCACTCAAGGAAACACGTCCCTTGAGTGGACGTGTCTCCAAGTGTGGAGACACGTCCTCTCAAGAGACGTGTCTCTTAGAGGTGGGTCTCCCTTATACATATACTGAGTCCATTCGTAATTTGCAGGTCATCGAAATCCATTAATGTTCTGCATCCAGTGCATTCGGCAGTAAGAGAAGTAATCAGAAAATTTATATTTGTCTCAGAAGTCATCACTTAGAATTTCTGTCATTTCTTAGTATAGGATCCCATCCTGTTGCAGATTTGTTTTACATTTACAATCTTAACCGATTTTTGAGTTATTGAAGGTAATTTAAAATTTTTATTTTTATTTTTTTTTAAAAGCATGGTCTACCTCTTTCCTAGCAACATTTCATTTCCTTTCTAGATAACTTATCTTACTGCTATTCTAGAAAGAGCCTGCTCTCTGATGGCAATTTTGGGAAACCGCAATGCCTTTGTTAGCATGGAGTATGGACAGGTCTTGCTTGAATGCATCTTGATGGTTATTCGGGGAATGTGAAAGCAGTTTGTTTGTAAGACAGCATGGAAAAGTTTTTGTTCTCTTAGTTCATCTCAATTTTATCAGTTTGAGTTTTGAGGTAGCTGCTAGATAGAGCTTCTGGTTACATCCAATCTGTTTTGGAGATCCTTTGTTTCTTCCACTGGAAGACCAACTAATCATGGATATTGAGCACTTAAGAAAAGGTTACAACTTACAATTGTGAGGCCAAGACTCAAAAAGGAGAGACTGTTGGTAGAAATCAGGAATTATTAGAGTGGGTCCTACTGTCTGATCCTACATATCAACAACTGATACAAACTTAACAACTTATTTGCCAGAATTCTTTATCTATTGGTATCCATCTAGAATGACCATCGAAAAGATGCAAAATCGTAGGAAACAATGCCCATACTTCTGATGAATATGTTCCAATGCTTGCTCTGAAATCTGATAAGTCATTGACAGCCTCAATTACTCCATCTTATGCTCACAAATCACAATTCATCAACCATTATTAAAAGTCAGCTTACTTTACATACACAACATTTATAATGTTGATTTCAAGCTGCATCCAACTTGCCAAGTTCCAAAGAGTAAAGTCCTAAGTGTAGAAGCCAACTGTACTCCAAACTTCAAATCCAACTTCCAATACCCAGAAAACACATTTACAAGGAGAGAAGTGGTAGTCAATAAGTGCCACAAGGTGTTCTGTGTTCTCACCTAATAATGGTGTATCTAATATATCTTAACTGAAATTTACAAATATTTTGCAAGGCAATTTGTGGCAATCAAAAGCATTATTTTTTCATAACTATGAAGTAAACTACACATAATTATACTCACTCATATCATAAAAATTATGAAATCTGTTCTTATTAGGTACATTATTACCAGCTATTAGAATATTCTTAGAAGCATTGTAGAGAATTGATTGGGTGGCCTTACAGAAATTATGATATTTTATCAATTCAAATACATAGTTTTTTAGTCAAACTCATGGATCCATATTTCTTGAGTAGTGGTTCCTATGAACTCATCTCTCATGAATGTGAATGGTCCACAGTTTTTAGTCAAACTCATTGACCCATATTTCTTGAGTAGTGTTTCCTATGAACTCATCTCCCATGAATGTGAATGGTCCATAATTTTTTAGTCAAACTCATTGACCCATATTTCTTGAGTAGTGGTTCCTATGAACTCATCTCTCATGAATGTGAATGGTTCACTTAGCATTCAATGACCCCTGTTTCATAAGTAGTAGTCCACATGAACCCATCTCTCATGAGTATGAATGGTCTACTTAGCACTCACTAAATGTAGGTGGTTCCCATAGTGGTAATGCATTGAGACTTCCCAAGAGGTCAACCATCCTTGTACTACTTTGAACCTAAGTAGCTGGATTCACCAAAGGCAGGGTTGAATCCAGATCCTCGTTCGATCCCTTTGTGGGTATGGCAGGGTTCCTTTTGAGGGGGCTCGGTTCGCATGGGGTGAACTCGAACGCATCTAGACCACACTCAGGTGCACCCAAACTGCACCTGAAAATGCAATGATGGGATTTTTAATTTTTTTTGCATTTTTAATTTTTTTTTCACTTTGACTTTGACCTGCGCCCTTCTCAACCCTAAAAGAGACCTCTAGAAAACATATAACACCAAAAATACTTCATTTTTGTTCATTTCTTTTGCAAACAACAACTTTCATTCCAAGACGCTGAATATTCATTTTTGCTTGTTGGATCAACAAAGGGAGTTGAACGCTGACCATTGAAATTTCTACAAACAATTGCATTGTCATTCCTACACATTTACAAGTGTTCATTGGCTGCCAAGAAGATTGTAGAAGGATAATTTTGCAAAGAGGTAATTTTTTTTTTCAATTTTTTTCCCTCCATTTTTGTTTTACAAACACGAAACAAATTCTTTGCTTTGTTTATCTATGCTTTTTCCATTCTTCCATGAATGTAAGAAAGATCCAAAAGAGCTAGGTTTTATAAATCAATTTTTTGTATTCAAATTTTTTATTTTTGTTTTGAATGTGTTGTTTAAAAACTTTTTTGTCATAGGAATCACAATGACAACTAGTTCTAGCTCCACAACTCATTTTAAATTAAAAACAAATCCGAATTTCCTCTATGGAAATATGTTCAAATGATACAACAAGTTCCAAGTGGTGGTCGTTACATTTGGAAATGCAATGGTTGTGATGCTCAATATTCTAGTTCACATTTTTGAGTGAAAGAACATTTGTGTGGAATACCTAGAAAAGGCATCAAAGCTTACCCTAGAAAGATTAGTGTATCCATTCCATCAGAGTCATTCATAGGATATATTATAGAGCAAGAATAAGCAGATTACAAGAATCCTGTAGATCAAGTCACCCCTTATTTAAAAAAAATTAAAAGGGAATGCCACCCTCATATAATCCCAATATCGTGGTAGAAAACCACCCATTTTTGACCACTCCTCATCCTCAAAATCAAAGTGAATAATCCACTACAAACAAAAGATCAAAGGGACCTTTGGAAGTTGTATTTCAAAATGAGATTCGAGACATTGTCGACCAACACATAGTAAGATGTATTTATGCAAATGGGTTGGCTTTCAATGTTTTTTGTTCACCATATTGGAAAGAGATGTTGAAAAAAGTTAATGGAGCTCCAAAAGGGTACAAGGGCCTGGGTTTTGAGAAGGTGTGTGACACCTTATTGGAAAAAGAGGTCAAGATGGTTGAAGATTCATTGAAGCCCATAAGGGATTCATGGATTGAGACAAGTCTACCCATTGTTTTAGATGGTTGGAAAGATTCAAAAAATTGGCCCTTGATCAATGTCATTGCGATCTCCCCTAAAGGGGCAAAGTTTTTGAGAGCCATGGATTGTGAGGGGAAGATAAAAGATGGACAATTTATGGCTGATATTATCATTGCAACCATTGAGGAATTGGGACCCTACAACGTTCAAGTCATAAAGGACAACGCCAAGAATTGTAGAGTTGTTGGGTTGTTGGTTGAGGAATGATATTCACATATCTTTTGAACACCTTATGTGGTCCACTCACTCAATCTTATGCTACAAAATATTGGGAATACAATTGATTGGATCAAAGAGTTGTATGTAGAGGCTAAGGACATCTAGATGTTCATCACCAACCACCACATGTCCCAACGAACTTTTAGATCATTTTCAAAATTAGAGCTATTGAAGGTAAGTGAAGTAGTATTTACATTTTCATAATTTGATTGTGTATTCTAATTCTTTTTTAAAGTTTGTTTTTAAATTCTAATTATTATTTTTTAATTTGTAATAGGTTGCGAAGACCCGTTTTTCCTCTAACACAATCGTCTTGAGATGACTTGTGAAAGTTAGAGAGACACTTTCTAACATGGTGATTAGCCAAAATTGGTCTATATGAAGGCACAAAAGCATTGAAAGAGAAACACAAATTAAGTAGATGATATTAGATGACTCATGGTGGGATTGTGTGGAGTATCTCCTTAGTTTCATTGAGCCCATTTTGAGTATGATTTGCTATAATGACATGGACAAGCCATGCGTTGGAGAGATATATGATGGCATCGATTCAATGATTGAGAAGATGAAGTGCACCATAAATACGAAAGAGCAAGACCCTGAAGAGACTTTCTGTAAACAAGTGCATGCAATTGTTGAAGAAAGATGGAACAAAATGACCACTCCATTACATCTTCTTGTCTTTGCATTGTCTCCAAAATACTGCAGTAGTTAGATTCTTTCAATGCTAGAAAGGCTTCCCCCATGTAGAGATTTTGAAGTGGCTGAAGGGTACAAGGCAACATTCGTTAGGCTCTTCCTTGAACCTGAATTGCGAGATATAGTCACGAGTGATTTCATTGATTTTGTGCACTCAAATGGTCAAGGTATTGAGGCTCTTCGCGATAGGTTCTTAAAGGATGCTCATAGTTGGTGGTACTTCCATGGCCAATACTTCCAACATTTGTATCCCCTCGCAATCAAAATTTTACCACAAGTAAGTTTAATAAATTTTCATATTTTAGTTTTTAAAGTTTCATGTATAGTTATTATTAATATATTTTTTATAATGTATAACATTAAATGTTTACTTTGTCTTCATAGGTTGTTAGTTCATTTGCATATGAGAGGAATTGAAGCACATATTCTTTCATCCACTTAGTAAAGCACAATAAGCTACTCTCAAAAAGCGCATAGAACTTAGTATATGTGCATCCCAACTTGCGTATCCTTTCACGCAAACAACACGACTACAAGGAATGAGAGACAAAGTTGTGGGATATAAAGCTAGAGTGTAATGTCCCCTTCTTAGATAACCCTAAATCTTGGCCTAGAATCACAAGTATAATGTAGTTAGGGTTATATCTTACCAATTAAATGCCTTAAGCAAGATAAATCTTGGTTTAGGTCCTGCAATCATGTTAGATAATATTCATATGATCAAACATATATAATATATATCTTATATATTTAAACCATGTAAATACATAACTATTTCAAACACTATAAATCACACAATGTTCATAATGCACATTGAAAGTTGGATCATACTGGGAGTTGGATGAGAAGCATGATAAGTCTGCCTGAAGCTATCCATATCAAGCCCAAGAGTGGATATGCCATCCCTCTTGGCCCTGAAGTGGCAGACACTTTAGTCATCCAACATGGGGTGGTGTACTTGGTAGATAACTTGTGTTTGCATTCCCTAACCTTGCAACCTTATCCATCCATCTTACAATCAACATAGATTTAAGGTTATTAGCCACTCTGATAATCAACCATTGGGAAGATTGGAGATAAAGCCACTGTTGGAGTGAAAATGACACTGAGAGGGGGGGGTGAATCAGTGTCTTAATAGATTTAAACATTTTTCATAAAATAAAACATAGTTTAGATTTGATCTCAATATTTCAATGATTAATGCATTCATGAGTTGAATGTAATCATTCATAAATAGAATTGAGAAATGTAATAACCAAACAATGAACAAAGCAGTAACAACTCAATAAAGCAGTGAGACCACAAAAGAACAAAGAGACTCAAGATTTTTCTGAGTGGAAAACCCTCCTGGGGTATAAAAACCACTCCTGAAATCCCTTGCAGGCTTAATCAATTTAATCCACTGTTCACAATGCCTTATAGGCTAATTTTTGAGCACCCACTCAAGGAGCACCAACCCCTCGTTTAGAGATATCAATCTCAAGGAGCACCAACCCCTCAAATTATATTTCTGAACAATAATAATATCTCAGAGGATCTTTCTGTTTTCAGTTAAGCTCATGAAACTTAGTTTTCTCGTCTACCTAATACCCTAAGAATCCAAATATTGAATCCTTAAAATATTACATAGAGAAGAATTACAACTTTTCTCTGCAACATCTTTTCAGTTTTTGTATAACAGAGCTATTACAATAGATTTCTTGATACAGCCAGTAACAGTATCTCAGAATAACAACTAGAAGTCTCACAGTGTTCACAACACTGTATTTATATATGTTTACAAGTATGTCTGTCAAAAAGTCTTCAAAGAATGCGTTGTTCAAAGGAATCTGAAACCCCCTTGCTGTTTTTAGAATATGTGCCAGTGAATAATCATTTGTAACGCCTGAACAACAGGTTGTAGTTAAACTTTGTCAAGGATATATCACAACTCTTTTTCAAAACTGCAAGTGTTATAACAAAAACCCAGATCAAGTGCAATCATCTTTATTAAAAAAAAAAAACATTTGAAACTAATTTTAGATAACCCATATGCTGAATCCATAATTTCTGCAACGAATGAAGTGATTTCAAATTGTAACTGACAAATTTTCAAAAAGCACGACTACTCATTATCTAAAACTCATAAACCCTCAATGCAAAATGAATATTCTGCTTTTAAGAGCCATCAACGAAGGTTTTGAGGTAATACAAATACCCATTCAATTACAATGCAAGATTCCCAAATACACTCTGATATGCTGATAGAAACAAATGAATATCAAAGCTGGAGACAAAAGAATGTAACTGAAATCATATAATGCTAAAACTGTCAGAGATACCCATTTATCTCTTTTTCTATTTCCTGAAGCGAACAAAGACAATACTTGCCATGAAAAAACAAATGACGGATGAGATACCTGATTAGTCAGCATGAAAAACAAATTAATACCAGTCAGATCTGCAACTCCCATGACTTCATTAGCAGCCACACTCTTCATTGCAAAAGAACACTGTTGATTACTTCCTGACAGAGACGTTACAGCCAGCTGGAGTAGCAATGAAACAATGAAACAATCCTTCATGGTGGCGGTGAGGCTAGGGTTTCATACCCAGCCAAAAGAAAATCATAAACCACGAATTGCCCTAACATGCTTTCTTTTCAATTGATGACTTTGTTGAAATGAAGAGTGATTTGAAGTCCACACTAAGTCAAGAAACATAATAATGTTCAACATAAAAGATTGCTGTCCCAAGGATGCCGACTTAATGATCCAATATATCCATCAAAATACGTTGCTGACTTGAAGACTTTTCAAAAAGGTCGACCGCTATAATAATAACCATCAAGTAGAGCTCTCTAAATATTGACTAATAATTCGCACCAAGTAACCTTTGATCGAGTCAATGATTCTCATAAGGCCAACTAGAAGAAAATGATGGCTCAAGACAAAGCCATGTCATTTTCAAATGACTTTTAAGTAATGCACATAGACATTTAGCTTGAATCATATATGACTTTAATCAAAGTCATTTACCAAGGCATGTTCACCAAGTAATGCCCAAACCAATCATTAAAAAAAAATGCCATAAATATGACTTTTACAAAGTCATATGTAATGTAAAACGTACCTCATGAAGGATCCAAATTACTAACCAAAGCCAAGTGAAAGCCATGAATGGTATACCTCCAACAAAGTTCATTGAAGTGAATATCTTATACTGAAAAAGAAAGCATTGATGTCTCATAATCAAGTACCATTGAGTCAAATGAAGCAATAATCAAACTGTCTGAAATGAAGCAAAGTATTGAAGCACTGAACCAAATATGTGCCATGATCATCAACAATATACCAACTCAAAGACTAACTAAGTAAACCATGAAATATTATACCTAAATGTGTGAAGTACCAAGTTCATAATTCTGAAACTGAAAAGAGACCTGAATCTGAAAACCAATACCATAATCCAATTACTTGGACAAGTAAGATAACCTGTATCTACATGAAGCTCAAACTGATCAATTCAACAAGATATGATAAGTCTGAATGTAAACCAAATCTGAATGAAACCCAAAGCCATAAAATTGTCCACTGATAGCCAAAACAGGAATAGACCAAGAGTAAGCCAGAATAGATCCAATAAACATGCCAAGACCAAAAAGCCATATTATCAATTTTGTCATCAAATCTGTACCATGATAAAGCATAAAGATCCAAATTGAGACTGTCAGACCAAGAGAACCAACAAAAAAAGATTTTGTCATCAAGGACAAACCATTTGAACACAACTGAGATCCAACAGCCACAATAGGATGCCCAAAGCATTTCTTCTTTCTAAGCCCAAGGGTAGATAGGCAACCCTCTTGGCCCACAAATGGTAGACACTTGAGTCATCCATTATGGGTGATCTACTTAGCATGAAACCTCGTAATTGCTACCCCCCTTGTACTTCTGTCTCTTCTTCCCATGATCGATTATAGAGGCATAAGTAACTTATGGTTGGACTAATAACTGAATTGTAGTTCTTTATTAGGCTTCACATGAAATGCATAGAATTAATGTATTTAAATTTCATACCACAATTCTTGCTAAAATGTAAGATTCCTATATTTTGGATATATTAGCAAATGTTGACTTTTGCCCTTGTCTACTGAGTAGAGATAATGATATTTGATTTGCTTTAATTACCTTGCTATTGATCTATCTATTTAGAAGACATTTCTTGCCAAACCTACATATGATTACTTAAATAAAATCAAATGAATAAGATCATATTATTCATATTTATATTAAGGAATCATAGTTACTTATAAGGTTCAATAATTGTTGCAAGCATCATTATTACATAATTATATATAATATATATCTATATATATTTTATATAAATATATATACATATGACTATTTCTAATTGATTTCAATTTACAATAATTATAATAATGATGCTTGCAACAATTATTGAACCTTATAAGCAACTATGATTATTAATATGAATATGAATAATATAATCTTATTCATTTGATTTTCTTTTAAGTAATCATATGTAGGTTTGGCAAGAAATGTCTTCTAAATACAAATGACAGATCAATAGCAAGGTAATTAAAGAAAATCAAATATCATTATCTCTACTCAGTAGACAAGGGAAAAAGTCAACATTTGCTAATATATCCAAAATATAGGAATCTTATATTTTAGCAAGAATTGTGGTATGGAATTTGAATACATTAATTCTATGCATTTCCTGTGGAGCATAATAAAGAATTACAATTCAGTTATTAGTCCAACCATAAGTTACTTATGCCTCTATAATTGATCATGGGAAGAAGAGACAAAAGTACAAGGGGGGTAGCAATTGCGAGGTTTCATGCTAAGTAGATCACCCATAATGGATGACTCAAGTGTCTACCATTTGTGGGCCAAGAGGGTTGCCTATCTACCCTTGGGCTTAGAAAGAAGAAATGCTTCGGGCATCCTATTGTGGCTTCATTTCCAATCTTCCCAATGGTTGATTATTAGAGTGGCTAATAACCTTAAATCCATGTTGATTGTAAGAGGGATGGATAAGGTTGCAAGGGTAGGGAATGCAAACACAAGTTGTCTGCCAAGTACACCACCCCATGTTGGATGACTGAAGTGTCTACCACTTGAGGGCCAAGAGGGATGGCATATCCACTCTTGGGCTTGATATGGATAGCTTCAGGCAGACTTATCATGCTCCTCATCCAACTCCTAGTATGATCCAACTTTCAATGTGCATTATGAACATTGTGTGATTTATATTGTTTGAAATAGTTATGTATTTACATGGTTTAAATAGATAAGATATTTATTATATATGTTTGATCATATGAATATTATCTAACATGATTGCAGGACCTAAACCAAGATTTATCTTGCTTAAGGCATTTAATTGGTAAGATATAACCCTAACTGCATTATACTTGTGATTTTAGGCCAAGATTTAGGGTTATCTAAGAAGGGGACATTACACTCTGGCTCTATATCTCACAACTTCTTCTCTCATTCCTTATAGTCATGTTGTTTGTGTGAAAGGATACACAAGTTGGAATGCACACACACACACACACACAAATATATATATAAAGACTTACTTCCCAATTATATTTCTGATAATATATTTAATCCAATAGACATCTTGTAATTGCTAATCCTTATTCCTTGTTTTCAATTTGCTTCTCAATTCATACTCCATTCCTTCAATTCTGTTGTAAAGTGGTGACCTTTTGAATGGATATGATTTGTTTACCAATGCTAATTGTTGCCTTTAAACTAATCGTTGCACCCTTTAATTATGATTACTGCATTTAAACTAATCACTCTCTTTAATTTGAATCGCTGCCCATTAATAAGACAGACAAATTATAGTCAGTCGACGTATTCATCTTTAATCTTCTATTGTAAGGCATCATATTACTTGGAGGTTAGTCTGCATTCTTTGTTCTTATTTGCGCCATAAGAAGGAAGTTGACCCAAATGGTTTAACTTGTTGTGGGGTGATCAGTGCCCTTAATTATGCTTAGTCATCCTATGATGCAGAGTGGCAGGGGAAGCAACACCTTTTCTCAAAAATTTCTCTCAAACACTCTATGTGCACACATCTTTTCACTATTCCTTTCAACAAAGCAATTTAATCACCAACATGACTCTCTCATCCAAACATCACTATAGGACTTGGGGATGATTTCAATACTCCCAACATGACAAATCATGATCATACAAACAGATTTTGCACACAAAAACACTCACTCTCCCATCACTTCCAAACAATCCCATGCAACTTTGTAACATTCACCAATAGGACAGTCAAAATAAAATCTGATTAAGGCATTAACCAGACTATGAAACATGGTTTTAGACTCTTAACACCATCCTCCACAAGTTCCCAAAAGCACAGGATCAAACACCCAAAACAAATGTATCAAAAGATTGATTTACAAGCCATAAACAAGGCTTAACTAGGCTTGTACTAGGAAGCCTTCAACTTGTCAAGGAACACCCCAACACCCCTAATGCATTTAAAAGACTCCAATAGATTCCCCAAGACCTGTTCCATGCTTTTCATCCATTCTATTTCCTCAAGTACTCATAAAACAACAAATAATGTATTCAAATGATCACATTTTAGATTGTACAAAGCAAAAACCAGACCTAGGGCATCACATAACTTTTGCAAACCTCCATTTTTCAATCTGAAACAAATTGCAGCATGTAAAGGAGTCCTAAGTCTACCAATCCACCAAGTTTCAGATTTTTCCCACGGTGGAAATGAGAGTTACATCCATTTTGGTGACCAAACCCTTGTTTTGTAAGGTTTCAGACCCACTTTCACTAAAATTGATGTAACTTACTCAATACTTGATGAAAACGAGCCAAATCACCACCAAAAGAAAGTAGACTCTGCCCTCTTTCAGACCATGCCAATTGGGAGCCCATACAATGATGTATCAGACTGTACCAAGCACGAGAACAGTGAAAAATGCTGAAAAAACAGAAAAATAGAGTTTTTTTATTATATTTAATGCTTCAAAACTTCATCCCACTTAATGCCTTGACCAGAGGAGGCTATTTAAACTTGTTTCCCATCATTTACAACAACCCTCAACTGACTTTTGAAGGAGGGAACTGTTGGTTAATGAGATTACATCATTAATGCTGATTTTACACCAAATTTCATTATGACAACTTTGCATTTTGAAGCAACTTTGCAATCCTAAAGACCTAAGACCTTAAAAACCATTCAAATGGCTCTAAAATAGCCTTATTACATGTTCAAAACTCCAACCTTGCACATTTACATACAAATTCAAATTTTTGCCTTCCCAAGGCTACAAAGACAACAATTGTTGCAAGTTTGCAATTTTCTACATTTTGACCCCAAAACTCAAAAACTCACCCTAGATCTTGCTCAATGGTCTTGATTGACCTTATTAATGACAAAAAGACTCAAATACTCATTGTAACCTCCTAACCACCTATTTTCATCAAATGAGCAAAAATGGAGGATGAGGTGTAGGTGCTCTTGCACCATCCTACCTCTAATAAAATCAATGCTTAATCTCTTCTCTGCAATATTATAATCATTGCTTCCCTTTTAAACATCATTGTTTCATGCATAGGAAATTTTAACCTGGGTGATTAAATCTTGATCATTGCCTCTATTAATTAATTTTTGTACTTTATAGTGTTTGATAATTACAGTCTTCTGATCGCTATCTATTCCTCCCCATATCTCATTAACTTGAGCAACTAGCAAATATTTATATATGCTTATTCCTTAGACATCAAAGCATGGTCAACAAAAATAAATAAATATTAATTTGTATTTCAAATATGGCCGACCTAGACTTAGTGTTGTAAATTGCAAGGACATGGCACAAAGCATTCTGACTTGGATGCTTCCACTTCCTACCGTATTGCATATGAGGAGTCCGATAGCTAGCATGAGCACACTATTAGTGCTAATTATAGTGGCACTAGCATTGCTTGTGATGATTTAGAAAATCCATGTGATGCTTAAAAGTGTTGAACTTGATATTATTATTTTAATATTGAACTTGAAATTTGAACAATGAATATTTATCATGCATGTTTTAAATAACATTCAAGTTTATGGTGATTTTGTTGTTTATATGATGTTATATGATATTCTAATCCTAATTCATGCTTTTGGCTGCATATATATGGTTTTTACATGTTTTTGTATGGAAGAACCCAAAAAAAACCCAAAACGAACCCAAACCCCCCAAAAATTTTTTAGCCAAACATGTGAATCGAACCCCTTAACCCGAACTGAACTAGTACCAAAACCAACAACTTAGCTTTGAATCAATTTCACTTAACCATGGATTTTCTCCCAAGTTAAAAGCTATCTATCTTGCCCAAGGAGGGGTGAACCACCAAGGCTTCCTATAAGGCCACCTAGATGTAATGAGAGCTCAAGTGCATTTAAATAGGAAATGAGGGAGAAATTAGGGCAACCATTTCAAATTTCCCTTTTCCCTCCAAATGGGATGCCCAACTCTCAAGAAAGATTTTTTAATTTTAATTTTATTAACTTAAATCCTCATCTTGGGTGCCCAACTTAGGTCCTGAAGGTTGCTTTCTAAAAAAAACTTAAAGTCACCTTCTCCTAGGCGTGGGGGTGTAAGGAGTCACTTTTAACTTTATAACATAAATTAGAATATTGCCTTTTTCAAAATCCAAAGATGGTGGAAGAATATACTACCAAAAATATCAGGACTCGCCAACTGAACTGCCAACCTGCCAACTAAATTGCCAAGCATGTCAGATCTAGAACCCTTGCATCAAACATTTGCTAGGACTATTGCCAAAAAAAACACTTACTAAAAATAGTAAGTGTGTCCAAACACCAAATTAGCCCAAATTGAGATGTAGCTACGACTTACTAAAAATAACAGTTACTGCCCACCAAGGATTTCAAAAAACCTATAAAAACCCATAAAACACTCTAGCAATCCTTTGTACACACCCCTTGAAAGTGTTGGCAAGAAACCTCCAAGAATCTTGGAATCCCTTTAAATGCCTTTGAATAGCCTATGATACTCCATAAATAGGCTAACTGACATTGAAAATTACATTGGGCTAAAAAGGGGACAATACAATCCTCCCTCCCCAAGATTGCTTGTCCTCAAGCAATCAAAAGTCATGCATTGATTGATTCTAAATAAAACTCAATATGTCACCAGGATTCCAAATAAGTCTAGGGAATTTGTAGCTTCCCTCACTTGGAACACTGTTTGTTGGGTACCTACAAATGTAACCTCATGAAGTTCCCTCGTAAAAAGAGAAACCAATCTCAACATGACCTTAATCAACTCCTTCGAGAATTGCTCTCCACAATTGTAGTTGTGTGGCACCATATAGGTAAGCTTGAGAAAGTTAATTCAAACTTCTTCATTTTCAACTTTCCGCACTTCAACATCATGATTATAACTAAAAATTAATCTGTTTTCCAAAACATAAGTGCAAGTAAATGAATTAGAGTAACAACTAATTAGTTCTTGTACATTCCTCCAACACGGATCCTTCTTGCTCAAACTTCACATCCCCTTCATCTGAACCCACAAGTCAATCTTGCTAAGGGGTTGAACGGACTGAAAACATGCAAACTTGCAACCTTCCAAGTTCGAAATGGTCAACTTTATTAAATTATTATTGTAATATATAATGGTCATCTTAGCTTTTAGGTGATGGTAGTTTATTTTTAGTTAACTTAATTTGCTTCAGCTAGCTTTTAGTAACTTTTAGATATTTGCTTTTGTTCTCTTTAGTTAACGATTGTTTCTTTTTAGAAACATCGTCTTGTACTTTATTATAAAAGGAGTATTCCTCTCCTTAACAAATACATCAATTAATTATCATTTCAAACTTGTGGTCTGATTTTTAGAAAATCAACACCCAAGAAGAAGACCTAGCTGCTGCAAAACTGAAAACCCTTAGCCAAAATGACATCTCTGATTGTACTCTTGGTAGGAAATGTCCTCTCAAATGTCACCAACTCAATAATGTGCTAAATTTTTCTTAAGATCTCTCTCCAATCTACTTGTATGAACACAAATGGACTCATAAGATGATTGTAAAGAAAGGTAACAACATTTTATCCATGCCTATGATCTTGGGCACGATAAAACTCCCCCAAAGTGATGCCACCATGTTTGTGCTACATAACTCTACTATTCATGTGTGCCTCATCAGAAGGCATCTCCTCCAAAATAATGTCTCTCATGCAAATCATCCAAGTGCCATCAACAAATCGCCCCACCAAGACACTAGGACTTTTGTAACCATCATACAATATTACACCTATCATAAACTCATCTCCCTGCTTCCCATGGAGGATTATGACATCTTTAGTTTCTAATTGCAATTCAACCATGAGAGCATCACCAACTAAGGACCTAAGAGCAATTGGTGTCTCATACTATCTCAAAGAAGATTAACATATGTCAAATCAGTCGCTAATCCGAAAAATAGATCATCAAGTGAATGGAAATCATGTTTAGGCCCTTTTCTTTCCATTTCATTATGCCAAACAAGTTCTGAACTTGCGATATTTGGGTAAAAACACAAACTTGTGTCACTTTATAAAGGAACTAACCAACAACAACAAAATTTTTGAACTTTGACCACATAAAAGTGGTCTTTATGTTTTGAATTTCAAAATGATGTAAACTAATGAAAGGTAGAAATATTGATGAAATTAAATCTTGTAATTTTTAAGATTTAAAAAAAAATGTTTTTATTATTTTTTATCAATGTAAGAGCAGATTTTGGAATATTGAAAATTTTAGGAAAAACTGACATTCACTTGACGTCAAGAAACAAATAGAAAAAAGCTTCATTTTCCCGTATATTTTTTTTTTCCAAATAGGTGACTTCAATATCTAGTGCATGGAAAAAATTTTTAAAATTTTGATGTATATTTTTCATGTAATAACATTTTAAAGTCAAACTTTTCAGAATTTGATAGTTTTCATTGTATGTCAACTATTGTCTATTTTTTAAATCAATTTCAAAAAACAAATTATACCCTTTTGAAGAGGACTCCCTCCTCTAGTGCACCATATATTTTTAAATTTTTTTAATATGTTTATCTATTTTTTTTAATTTCTAATCAACCTCTTTTTTTAATTTTAAAAATAAAATATATTAAAACTAATCAATATATATATATATATATATTTGGATTCACCATTCCGAGCTCTACAAAAGGGTATTTTTATTTTTTTTAAACATCATTTTGATTGAAAAAATAGTTAGTTGAAGTTGTAAGTTTCGTAAAATTCTGAAAAAAGTTGAATTGGTTGTCAATTGGGATGCCACATATGTTGCAAGTATGAGCAAGTTTGGTGGTGTTGTTATTAGTGTTGTCATTGGTGTCAACACAATTCAATATGTTGCAGATTGTGCAAGTATAGTTGAGATGTTGTGAGTACATGGAGTTATCCTTAAGATGTTGCAGATGTGCTAAGACGATGAGTTTCCAAGTGCTTTTGAGAAAATTAATAAAGAATGAAGTCAGAGTTATGTATGGGTTCATAATGTGCTCCAGTATGTGCTCCACATTTTTTGTGTGTTGATCCTATGCTTGTGCAGATCTGAAGGGTTGTTGATGATTTGATGGTGATATCTCCTGATTTTTAGCTTTTGGTTTGATGGTGTGTGAAAGTTGTGTTCACTGGTGTACAAAATCGTTTGGCAGAGTTTGTTTGTGGACTGGGAGAAATGTTTTTGCTTTGCAGGCCTCTGCTATTTTGTTTCAGATCTTGCGGATCTAGAATATTCCTTGTAATGGTGTTCTCTGAGTTCTTGCAAAGATGTTTGTGGTTTGGTGATCTGAAAGTTGAGTTTTAGAGTTGCCGTATGTGTTTGCACAGTCCGGATGGACTGATGGAAGATGCTTTGTGTTCGAAGGTTGTTGCACTTACTGCAAATGAATCTGAAGGAACCTGAGAAGTGTTCTCGTGCATAATGAAGCATGTTGCATTGTCCACGTGTTATCTTCTTAGGTTTGGTCGACCTAGTGTTTACACTCCATATGAAGAATTGAAATTTAATTAAAAAAGCGTGTGGTTGATCCGAGACGTTGCTTTTGGTCTTGGTTAAGTGTTTAATTGGTCCACTCTCATTCCTTTCCATCGTGGGAATGTTGAGCTGCTTACCTAATTTGAATTTATGAAATGAAGCGTATGTGGCCGACCTTGGAGAAAGTTTCTAAGGTTGAAGTTGGTATAAATGCAAGTCGAGATGCGAAGGATTAAGATATGCACAAGTAACGAAGTAAGCCACAAGTGAAAAAAAGTGTGCAAAAGTGAGTTGAGGCAACAATACTTCATTGTGTTAGATTCTTGAAAGCAATGAGCTGAAGGTTTCTGTAATCTTCTATTTGAGGCTATAGATGTGTGTAAATTCTTGTAGTGGATCTTTCTGTTATCTTTTGTATCTGTAGGCAGTGAGCCTCCCTGTTGGATAGTGAGTTCTTTCTGTAGGCATTGAGCCTTTGTATTTGGACAGTGAGTCCTATTCTGAGTGTGATTCGAAACGTTGATGAAAAAAGACTCCACACAATCAAATCCAGAAGCATTTAGATGTAAATTCATATGGATTGTGGAAATCTAATTACATTGGGAGTCCTATTCTGGGCAATGAGCTTTTTTGTATTCGGTTTTGCTATCACTTTATATTGTGAATGAATCCTCACCGTGGTTTTTCCCTCATTGAGTTTTTCCACATAAAATCTGGTGTTCATTGTGTTGATTTTGCTTTCTATTATGTGTATCTCATGTTCATACTTAATAACAAAATAGTGTGGTTGTGAAGTTAATAAGTGTTTGAAGTTTTGTGTTTGAATTTGGTGACAACTGATTCACCCCCCTCTCAGTTGTCCTGTGCCTTTTAACAACATAGATAGTTTCGGTAGAAATGGTTTTGATTGAAACCCTTTCTATCGAAACCATGCATATAAAATAAGCCAATTTCAAAGCGGCAAAGAGAAAAAATTATTTTTTGGATTTGGGTGAAACATATTCAATTGAAACTCTGTGTGCCACGTATAGACCACGTGGTTTCAACTGAAACCTATTTGGCTAAAAAGGTTTTGCTCAAAACTATTTAGTTGGCCGAAAGTGTGACACAACTTTGCACTTTTACCCATCTACTATTGCTCTAGAAATTCCAGCAAGTTGAAAATCACTTTTAGGAAACTCCTCAAGGTTAGGCATGATGTAGTCTCCATGTTTTGACACATCCCATATGGAAACTTCATCTTCAACCTCTCTTATGCATTCTTTATTAGGCAATCTTCTTGGAAGATTATCAATCGAAAAGTTTGGCTCATCCTCATGATTTGATCTTGAATCATCAATAAGCTAAAAACCACATTCTATCTCATGCTTGGAAACTTCACCAGATCCCATATCTTGCTATTTTCACTAGATGTTTCATCTTCCATCACAAAGAGTGGATTATCATAAGTAGACTCTGCACCCACTTCAAAGAGAGGATTATCAAGAATTTGAAAGTCACTCCTTTCCTCTTGCTCAAATCCATTTTGTTGATCTAAATATGTGCATTCAACTCCTGATTTCTTTAGGAAACCTTCTAAGTAAAACTCCTCTTGAAGACTATCAAGCTCATTAATTACTTGCTTGAATTCTCTAGCTCTTTGTTCATTCTCT
>VDFB02000009.1:33816669-33898955 GCA_007258455.2 Sequoia sempervirens | reverse complement strand
AATTCTTAAAGCACACGAAGAATAAACCCTTAAGCAACATTATATAAAAAGAGATGTAAATGCATTGTTTTTCACTCCAAACTGCAGCAATCCTATCATCAGAAAGTTTTCTAGAAGGAAGAGCATCTGGAGAAAGGCAAACAAAAAGATTACAACATTTTAAACTTTTTTTCTTCATTCTCTAAAACAGATTGCATAGCAACATTAGGGGTTGCGGATAACACCGAAAGGGTCTCCCTATGCCTGCCATTTCCTTCACCATTTGCTTGGGTGAAGCCTAGGTAGTTCCGTGCAACCTCAAACTCAGCTCCTGCCAAAACATGTATTCTTTCATTGCTAAGGCATGCTTAAAAGTTTTAGCTCCCTTGGATGACGCCGCTTTACTGCCATAGGCAGTTCAAATCTCTTAGGAAAATCCCATTCATCAGTTCTCTTTGGGTTGAATGCCCACAAACTGCTGCATTGACATGCTAACACAATTCTCTGCGGGTAGGGACTGACTGAATGAAAAAAAAAAAAAATTTAAATAGAAAGACCACAAAAGGACCATGAAGAAGAAGCCAACCAAACACCTTACTAAGAAAGCAATCAAACAAAGAACACTAAGGGAACCAAGAACATCAAGTAGCAACAAGAAGGAGAAAAAGGAGGATGATTTTTCATCTTCCTGACCGGAGCTCCTACTCATTATTCCCTCCTTTTCCCTTTCTGGTTCAAAATATTTGATTCAAATGTATTTTAACATATGCAACAAGGCAACTGGAAAGCTTGTCCAAACTTGCTAATATCTGATCCTTTTTATGTTCATGTTGTTCTGAATGTTCCTTGATTGGATTTGTATTTGTCTGAGCTTGCCATGAATTATCCTTTTGAGTAGTTTTCCTATTAATAGTTCAATCCTTTGATTTCCTCTCCCATTGTTCCATTAGGATTTTGGACTTATTTTCCAGAATTTGTTTATCTTTATCTTTAGGTTTTTTTTCTGTGCTACATTGCGCAGGGTTGTGTCAGCTGTGTTTTTGTCTTATATCCATAAAAGTATGGTATACTGAGGTATATATAAAGGTAAAGGTGAATTCACATTTTGGATAAACAAATATTTGATTCTAATGTCTGATGACATACGCAACAAGATTGGAAAGCTTGTTCAAACTTGATAATATCTAAATATTTTAATATGATTGACCCAACTAATGCTACAGAGTTTTGTTTCATCTTCCAAATTTTCTTTCTCCTAGTTTGCATTCCAGATTACATCGGGTCTTTCAGACCTCATCTTTAGGAGTCTTTTATTGATTGTGATGAGCCCTGCTGGCTCGCTACTAAACCCCTGTCTTTTCTTAAGTCGTAATGTGTTATTTTAGTTTTTTAGAGAAAGTTTATAGACAGAAGAGAAGGGGCGCAGCATATAAAAGCTCATAAACTGTAAAAACAGAGCTATTTCCTACAGAATGGAAATGCAGAAGGCGTTATTTTATTGAAACAATTAGATTACAAGTGATAGACATACCAGAATGATTCTAGATTATTTATTTAAAACAGTAAGCCAGCTCGCCAGCCAAGAATGGTGAAAACTGGTATTTAAGGTCGCCTGGCCTCCAGATTTGAGTTCTCCCTCTTCGAAACTGGATACAAGTTACTTCACACGCCTCCCTAAATGGGCACATATCCCAATGCAAGTAGTACGGCCAAGGTAGAAACCCAAAGAGAACACTCTGAAAGCTGAAATCTGTAGAGAATGGCGTCTCTAGAGATGAAACCCCCTTTCCCTATTGCAAACAACTGAATACAAAATAATAGAACCCTGATTGAAGCATGTAGAACCTCTGTATGAAGCTCTCTCAATTGCACAAATTCGACTGGTCTCTCACAGTCTCAAAAGTGCTCAACATTGAAGAGATGTCGTTCTCCAATGGAAATATTGCTCAAACCCTGATTAGAGAGGAAGGCACAGGAAAAATATCCAAGGCAAAGTCGAAATAATCAATAATGATGTTCTCATTGCCCAAAAATGCCTTATATCAAAAAGGCATGCATTTCCAAGAAGATACGCCCTTTTTCATCATTTAAAACTTTTAAAATATTATTAAGTCTTTTTCAATAGTTATGAACTTAATATTTGGCGCCCACTTAAATGATTAAGTGATTTAATTTTAAATCACCCTTTTTATGAATATTTAAGTGATATAAAAAGGATAAAGTCAATTTGACTTTATAAAATAATAATAAGTTAATTAATAACTTAAATCACTTAAATAAGCATAACTTCCTCAAATTTCCATAGAATTCTGTGCTGTCAGAAGCTGTCAACTCCTGAATTGCCAAGGCCTGCAGTGAGCCAATCACTTAACTCTGAACTGAGAACGACAAAACTCATCAAATAATGCCACTGACCCTCTAACCCAACCTGTTAGCCTACGAGAGTCTGAGAAATAGGCTAACCACCATCAAACATGATCATGCCGAAAAAGGGGACATTACATTCATATTTAGAAGAAAAGGATTCGGCATCTAGACTTGGGGATTTACCTTCGAATGGGATAACTAGAATGGAATTACAGGTAAAGAAGGCCTTGCCATTATATCCTGGAAAGAGTGGGACTCTCATGATGTGATGATCAATATCTGTCTATTTTCAACCTTTTTCCTTAATTTATTTTTTCTTTATTGAATCTTTCAAGCCACAAATACTGCTTTGTGCTTAAAAGAGACAACCGGAGCTCATTGAAAGCACGTTAGGAATGCATCTTTGAATTCTAACCTATATTGACCAATTATAAACTGTTGCATAGCATAGCAGAAAAGCATAATGAACAATATGGTCATAGGAAACGAAAAAAGTTTATAACTATAGATGTCTGATGATTTGAAGTACGTTTGGGCTACCTTATAGAATTCTGCTGGCATCAAGGAGTTGTGGCACCTAACTGTGATAATTTTGTCTCTTAGTGCGAGCACATCAAGCAAACTCACATGCTAAAAGAGGTTGGGAGGTTTTTACTGATGCTGTAATTCGTGCAATTTCTTTGAAAAGATCTGATGTTATCTTTATTCTGTGGGGAAACTCAGCTCAAGAGAAAATACGGTACAGTTTGCTTTATTCTATTTTATTTTCCTTGAGAATGTCATGCAGTCTGATTTTCTTGGCTCAGCTCACGTGCACATCTTATAATTCTCATTTTGAAGTGCTTTTTCTTTTTGGAAGGATAATTGATACAAACAAACATCATATATTAAAAGCAGCGCATCCCTCTGGACTTTCTGCCCACAGAGGGTTCTTCCAGTGCAGGTTCATTTCATTCCTTGCAAGCACTATTTTGCTTAGTTCCAATAGCGTAGGAAGCATTTAGAAATAGAACGCAGCCTGATGGTGTGGGTTAAATACCAATGCAACCTTATTTTCTTGCGAAGGTTTATTTCTTTTGTAAGCCTTACACATTTACAATTGCTTGTTTGTGTGACAGACATTTTTCTCAAGCAAACAAGGTTTTGGAACGATTGGGTTTAACACCGATTGATTGGCAGATTTAAGTCACAGCTCAAAAGAGTTTTTTGACAGTCACTTATTTCCAGGAATAACTGCAGCGTACTCTGAAGCAGTTGAGGTGCTTGCATCTGGAAAATTGCTTCTATAGTATTACACTAATAGTAATAGTTACCAATGCTCTATTATATTCCGAGGAGTTGAAAATTTTGAAAGATACACAAATTTTTGAAGTCTGAAGGTGAAGATTGATGAATGCCATGACCTATCAATGGTATAACTTTATAAGTTGATTCCCCAGGATTTTAGTAATCTATCTGGGCTGCTGGGATGTGGGTATGAAGGTAACTTTGTTTAATCTTGTTATGGATGGTGGCAAATTATAAGGCAACAGTTTCATAAGGGATGCTGATACTGGAAGTGACAACTAAGATCATAATCGACAATCTTGTAAGGGGTGGTTAAAGTGATGATTAAGATCATAATCAACGATCTGCTAAGAGTAATGGTAAATAAATTTTGCTTTCTAGAACTATATTTGATTTAAGTTTATATAAAAATACAATTACCTTTGGTTGATGGAGATAGAGTTGGTTGAACTGCACATCAGTGGAGCCTTGTTGCAATGAACATCAGGGGATAATTAAACTACGTGCAAAGCTTATTATTATTATGAATGAATGAGAGAAACTCCTCGACCTCTTTTGTGGAAAGAGGCCTAATAAGGTAATATGACATAGCAAACATGGCTTAGGTGAATAGACTTAAAAAAATAAAATTCCCAAGATATGTTATCTACTCTTCACTTTGCATATAGAAAGATAAATATTTGAATGGCATAAGAACATTCAAACAAGTCGAAATAAACTAGTCAGTGAAAACTTCAAGCTCCAAGATATGTTCTTTACTCTTCACTTTCCATATTTATTTATATGGAATCACAGATCCATAATGTTTACAGATTGCCAGGCAAAGCAATATGAACTGCTAAATATCAGCTGTGTGAATTCATACACATTAATATAATTTGGCTTTAGCCTCTTATTTACCCCCCCAAAAAAAAAAACAACTTCAAGCTCCAATAAGACTTGTTCGAATGCCCCACAAAAGTACAAAGTACTTACAGACATAAAAGGTCTTGTATTACATTCCCGAGACGATAATACTATGTTTTTAATCACTTAAGTGTTCGTGTTCTTTTGGAATTTAAAATAAAAATAATAATAACTACAATTAAGTGGTTAACAGAGTAAGTTTCATTGTAAAGCTTGTGTTATTATATCAGATAGCTAAACAATTCTGTGGGACCAAATAGAAAGAAACTATGAATTGAAGATGATATTATATTATAAATAGAAATGCGTAAAGTAAAAGAGGGGAAAGTAAATCTGTTTGTTTTGAATGGCTAATGAGGGGTTTGATGGATAAAGGATAATAGTAAGCTTTACGTTGTGGAATCAAATTTCTATGTTCTGCCTGTGTAGAGATGGGAGCATGCTGGTGTTCAATATGGTGGTGTTTGTATTGTCGCAATTTTTTCTCTTTGTGCGTTGATGTCTTGTATCGTTGTGTTGGTGTTTGCTTAGTATATTGGTGTTTCACATGGCTGAGTTGGCGTCCCTCTAATTTTTAATAGAAAACTTGCAAGTTTTGATAGATTTGCTTGTATTTGTAGCTATAAATGAAATTTTCATTTTTATAAAAATGGTGTTGTACAATTTGGGATCTAACTTGATTATATTTTTTGTTTGTGAATAATATAAGGTGCAAGGTGTGGCTGTTATAAAAATGGTGGTTTTTCAAAGAAAGTTTTGTTGTATGAGTTTATTTTTGTTTTGTGAGTGGGTGCATCTTTGGATGTCTTAGATGTTCAATTGTGTTTTAAGTGTCCTTTCTTTTTGTCTAATGTTTATTTTTTAGTTAGCATTCTTTTTTATAAGCAGACTTTGTTGTTTTGAGTGTCGGAGGTGAATCAAAGGTTGTGGGGTGTGAAAAGACAAGTGTTTGGGTGAGAAAAAATAATTTTGTGTGGGGGATGTACACATGAAGTCTTGTTGGAAGGATATGGGTATGGTGTGCTAATATCCAAGATACAAAAAAATTCTAGGGCTAGAAAATGAAGGTGTTTTACTTGGATACAAAGGTATAAGTTTGAGGACAATTAACACTTTAAGAGATTGAAAAAATCATACTTAATATCTAAGGACACCATTGGAATTACAAAATTAAAAAGAAATATTAAATATACACTTTTCATATCTACAATATCAAATGAGAAAAAAATTGTTAGCATAAAAAGTGTTGCTATAACTCTCAAAATCATCAAATTGATTTTTTAATGCAAGAATCTTTCTAATTAAAAAATAATGATTGAATTGAAGATTGAGGTATCATATTTTTAATTTGGGAATTGAGATTAACAATGAGTGATATTACTTCAGGAAAAATGTTTCTTATGAGTTGAAACATTCAACAAATGAAAAAATACAAAAAGGAATCCTCAAGTTCTACAAAATTTGAATATGGTCATCTTTGAGAAGAAAGCTCCACCAAATTCTTTTATTAATTTGATGTTTTATGAGTTGAAAAATAACAATGGAGAACTCTAGAGGGAGTGTCTCTCTATGTCAATATGTAGCTACTAAAGAATAGTAATAATTTAGTACACCTTAATATTTACATTGGTGTTTAGCTAACTATTTGGAAGATTGAAGAGCTAATTAGGATATCTATTGTAACTCAAGTGAGGACATGCCATACTTTGAATCCTATGTAACATTATCATTACATTTAAAATTAAAAAGTAAGGGTGATTGAAAAAAATTACGTAATAATAATTACATGCATAATTGCTTTCTTTGCACTAGTATATATTGATAGCATAGAGGTAAGAACTCTCATAATATGACCCTGTTGGTTACATCCCAAGTATGGGCCACAATATTTATGTACATTAAGAAGCAAGGAAATACATAACTAGCAATCACTTTTGAAGATGTTATGGGCATGTTGATAGGTCTAATATGAACATATTTAGATTGCAAGTAGGTGTGATGGGTATTGGTTTTTTATGTTGTAATTAAAGGCTATGAGTAGATTTTTTTGTCAAAGTGTGATTTGAATAGATCAATAAAGCCAATTGCATAATACGTGAAGAAAGAGACAAGTAGTAGTTTTCAACTAACTTAACAAAATATAACAACCATACATGAATCCAAAAACATCAAATGTCTTTGTTTTGCTCACATCCATAGTTGTGAATTGCTTTTATATTTGATGGATTTGTTTCATTGATTACACACATACAATGAGTATATGTCATTTTCAAACTTTATCCCGTAAGTGGAAGAGGGTCAACCATAATTAGAAGAGTTTTTGAATATCCATGTATTAGAGGTGTTATTACATTGATTGATGCTTTGTGGGGACTACTAAACTACTCTTCCTCATTTGAAATTACTTTTTCACCAAGGTCTTTACTTTTTCCCATAGAATGAGTACACATATACAAATAGTAGTACACCCATACATTGTTCAAAGCATTGATGAAATATCATGGTGTGAAACAAGCATTAAAATTATTCATTTTTTATAAAATTATAATAAGTATTAAGGGAGTATAGCTAGTTATTAATTTAAAATTTGAATTTTTTACATGTAAACAAATGAGTTTTGTAAGAGGAGAAATCCTAGAGTATTAATTATATTTCACTATGTATTATAATTTATTGTTGTCTACCACTTTGTCTAATAGTAAGAAATCACAAAGAATAGAAGATATAAATCCATATAGGAAAGGATTGAAAAGGTCCAATTTATTATTCCTTAGTAAAGTTACTAGAAAGCGCTAATAAAGATAATATAATATAAAGTCACAAACTGAAAAAATCCATGTGCTATGTACAAAGTTTCATACTTGTTGAACATTGGGAATATGCAAGCACAAGTTGTATAGTTGATTAGACTCCTAGTGATTGGGATGTTTTAACCTCCCAAAGGTTCTTTCAACGCGCCCCTTTTGTGCATAACACAGTCCTTTTAATCATAGCTACAACAAATGGAAAAAATGTTTTTGATTATTGAATGGGTTTTCTTACCCTACTACAAAATCAATATGGTACATGCTTAGAGGAATCTAGAAAAGATATATTAAGATTGGATTTACACTTGTTGATGGCATTTGTATATCTAGCTATGGTTACATTCTAAGAAATCACATCTCATAAGTTGCTTATATTTGCATTCTGTAATGTCCAAAATTAAAAAAATTTCTTCATTAAGGCATTTTGTGAAAATGGTTAAAGTCTTGTATAAATTTCTAATTTTTTTCTAGTTTTAGAAATTTCTATTTTTAGAAAATGTCTAAAAATAAAATCTTTGCATGGAGGGCTCAAACTGATTTTGATTGGTTGAAAATACGTCTCGATTAGGCTGGTCTAGTTAGAATTGTCAAAAAGTCCTTTTTTCTCTAGTGGGTCTATTTTGCTTTTTCAGAAGATAAATCAGGACCTCCGAGGTCATCAATGGAGGATGGCCAGCTGCTAGGTGTCAGATTCAAAGTCTCAAATGCTGCACAGATCGATCAACGACGAAAGATGCTCGAAAAACGGTGAACAAAGGAGGGGAATTTAAAAATAGTGAAAATTGCAAAAAATATTCTAACACTGGAAAAGAAAGGCGCCTTATTTCAAGGGAGGCGCTTGGTTTTCACTACCTTAGTCAATTTTTAGCTTTTGATAACGATCAACGCAGTTAGCAACGATGGTCAACACAGTTGAGAAAGGTGGTGAACAAGAAATGAAAAAAAGTTGAAAATCATGAAAAAATGACTAAGTTTGGTGAATAAAGGTGCCCCTGTCAACCAGGGGTGCCCAAGGTCTCATGCCTTTAAATTTTTTGTTTTTTGAAAAGTGTGCAATCTGATCCGTCAACCCAGTTCAGATCCAGTCAAATGCGGTCAAAGGAAATTTTTAGGGTTTTGAAAAGTTGGAGGTCATCTCAGATATGTTCAGGCTCTTCAATGAATCCATCATCTAGTTCACAGGACCTATCAGACGTCGGGAATCACAAATAAAACGGAGACAGTTCACACAAAACGAAAAAAATCAACAAGGAAAGTTGAAAATCTAAAAAATAAACTAAGTTTGGAGGAAAAAGGCACTTATTTCAAGGAGGGCGCCCAAGTCCTTAACACTTAGAATATTTTTCACATTTTTCAAAAAATGTCTGAAACTCCTTCGTCAACCCGGTTCCGGCTTTTGCAGAATCATTCAGATACACCAATAGAGGCTGATAGAAGGTACCATTCAAATTAGATATGATTAGGCTTGCCAGAATGACTGACTTTCAGTCTTTGTCATTCACTAGCTAGTGAGAAACGATGTCCGAATAGGGGTTGTCGACTTCACGTGAAACAAAGAAAGCAAAATTTAAAAATCTCAAAAAAAGGTAAAGTCTAGTGATGCTAGGCGCCTTATTTCAAGGAGGGCACCCAAATGTTCGCGCTTTAGAAACTTTTTGATTCCCACCATGCTTTCTTCCATTTTGGTCTTTGTTAGTAGCTTCGAGGGTTTGCAAACACAATCAGATGTTGTTAGATGCTGGAACGAAGCTGGGGATCACTTTAGCAGTGGTCAAAGATGAGATTGCCATGGTCAAACAAAGATTATCAGTCGACAGTGCCAATTTGATGGACCATCAAAGTTAAAAGCAGGCTTCAACAGAGGTAGAGGTGAGTGAAATTTGAAAATTATGAAAAATAATCTAACTCTAGAGAAGTTGGGTGCTTTATTTCAAGGAAGGCGCCCAAGTCATCTCAACTTAGAATTTTTTTCGAAAACATCCTCATATGCATGTTTTTTGCCACCCTATTTTTTAGGAATTTTTCATGTTGATGCAAACGAAGTCAAATATTTTCGCATGATAGGCTCCAAAATAATAGGGTTTTACATGAAAACATTTTTTAATCTCCAAACCCTATTTAAGAAAGCTTTTAGCATTCATTTTTCATAATTTACATGTTGGATTTCAGAGGAAGAAACATAAAATTTTCTTCTCATCAAGATTTGGAGGCTCAAACGAAGTGATTTTTCAGCGTTCTTCGTGGATTCAAGATTGGAAGCACAAAAGAACACTTTTTCATGGTCTATTTTTCTAGGGCATCACTTTTCAAAAACAGGTGGTCAAAATTTTCAACTTTCATCAATCTGGGTCTACTTGTTCTTTACTCTTGAAGATTGGAAAATTTATAATTTTCAAGAGAATCTACTTTTTCATGCATGTTTAGGAAATCCTCAAATTTTTCAAAATCTAATGATTTGGGTCTCTTCAGAACGAAATTGTCTACAAAACCCAAACCTCATCTTTTTTTTTAGGAAAAACTCAGATTTTTTAAAATTTGACAATCTGGGTCTCTTCACAATGAGATTGTCCACAAAACCCAGACCTCAGTTTTTTTACCCTACTTTTTAGCAAATCTTGCATGATCTTGAAAAAATCAGCTTTTTCAAAATCTGACGATCTCGGTCTCTTCACAATGAAATTGTCTACAAAACCCAAACCTCAACTTTTTTCCAAAAAATCTGCCTTTTTTTGGGGAAATAAATCAACAATCTATATTTAGCTCTTGTGCAGAGCTTTTCCAAACATAGGCATGTTTACAGTCAAAAGTCAAGATTTTCAACATGCAATACTCTCCAATAGAGATCAGGTCCAAATCACTGTTGCTCCATGATTTCTTGAGAACATTCGAAACTGACTTGCATCATGTGCATCTAGTGTTTGATTTGTGTGCTTTGGAAGGTGCAAGAAACATTGCAGTCAAGAACCTTGATCTTTCCGGGTTGTTTGCAACAACTTCTATCCCCATCTCGGTGCAAAGCCTTGAATTCGTAATTGCTTGTGTCAAGCATTGCAATTCAGCTTCACGAGAAATCATATCGGCAAATGGGTGTATTATTTGCAGCCTCAAGCCATAAGATATTGAGAAGTGTTTTGCAATACCACCATCGACGGAAAAAATCATCATATCTATTGAAGAATGTGAAAAAGTGTGGTATGCGCAAGAGGACAAGTGTCAAAAAAGAATGGCTCAAAAGTGGTTGAAAGAGAAGCATAATACTTTTCCAAGGAATGGTGGGCGCAGTGAGTTCAAGGATGAATTTGCAGTCATGATTATTTTGTTGAATTGAGTCATAGGTCAAGTAGAGGCTAATAATTTTCAGCCTTGGATGTTTTATGTCATTTCCCAGATTGTTGATAGAGCAGAACACTATGACTGGCCAACATTGATCAGTGACAATCTCCACCATCATATGACAAAGTTCTTCAAAGCTCATGAATTCCACATGATATCCTACCTCGTACATCTAATGGCCTTTCAAGGCAAGTTTAGAGGCTTGAATGTCGTTGGAACTCTGGGTGTCTAGCATGTGTATGATCATTACCCATAGCTATATTTTTCAAAATCTAAGCAGCGTTACAAGCAGGTGAATGATCTATTCTTGATGCATACGGTGCGAGACCTTGATAATGATTTGCATATCAATATTTCAGCAGATGCCAGATTAGCAATGATAGAGTGGGTTGATTGGTTTATCCAATTCCCCACGTTCTCCCACATAAGAGTATATGGCTTCTTAGGTGATCTAGTCATGCTACCTAGATATCCAACAGATGAGGTCATGTTCATGGAATTCCTAAGGCAAGTACATGAAGTGCACACATTTTTGCGTAATAGACGCAAGCCTGCATTCAGTTTCCCATTTGAGATGAGCATATATAGATGCAGATCAACAATTGATGCTAAGTTGATGAGTGATGAAATGTCAAGGTTTAGTCTTAAGATCTTCAAGGAGAGACATTCATACAATCCTCGTGGTGTCTTTGTAGATCATCTTGGTCAAAATCATGCACATGTACCTAAAGTTGAAGTTTTTTGGGTTAATTGTGCAGATGAGTTTGAAGTGCGCAAGCACAACTACTCCAAACTTACTCTTTAGCAGATGAAAGATTTCTTATCAGAAGATGTGGAGGGTTTGTTAGATGATGATGGGGAAGTTCTTCCCATGTATGCTTGAGATCAAGTCGAGCAACGACCACTTTCACAAGTTGATTGGTTCACCAAAGAGAGCGCCTCAATTGAGGAAAGGACAAGTCGAGTTATCAAGAACAATAGGATCTTCCTGAATAGTAAGAAGACATGGAAGGTAACTATTCCAGTTGCAGAGCTGCCGATAGTTCAGTCATCTCTACCTTCTACTAAATCAAAATCGAGAGCGAAAGCTATGAGAAATCCTCCAGAAGACACAAAGATTAGCAAAATGATGAAGAGCTTAAAGGAAAAGGTGAATCAACAAGAATGGTCAATAGATATACCAGAAGTTCCAGTTGAGTCAGTGCCACAAGTTGAAGCCATGCCACCATCTCCTATTCTTCCACTGTCACTGAAGCCTTCTCCTATTCATATAGATTTAGAAGGTGATTCACCAGTTCACAACATCTCAATACCTATTGATCCATCAGGAGTTATTGGAGCTAGAATCAATCCTCCCAAAGAAGTTAGTAGAGACTCCTCGTCTTTGCTTGAGAACTTGCTGGGTAGGAAAAGGATGAAGCCTTCTTATTAGTTGAATTTTGCATAACTTGATAGCGTCTATCAAGACACAATAGAGAAGAAACTTAAGAAGCAAGTTCATATGGAGAAGAATTCTAAAGGCGAGATTATCCTTGAATTTGCCACACCTCCAGGGGATAAGAACATTGATGAGGTTGAAATTGATGACTTCAAAGTTGTCAAGGCCAATCTCAGAAGAAGCACCCAACATACTGATGTAAATCTCTTTGAGGTTGCAGTAGATAATCTAAAGGAACAAGTGCTCAAGGATGGAGAAGATAAGGCAACCCTCAAGGCTGAGATTCAACAGTTGCGTCAATATGTTTCTAATCTCCTTCATGGTACTTCACGGGCTACTTTGTTGTTTCCACAAATTCTAGAGTCACCTACAAATCAACATCAACTGAGCCAGTTGGTCATCTATGAAAAACATATGAGAGATTGGGTAGAAGAATTCATCACTAGGGGCAGATTTATACTTGCAGAGATGTACCAATTGAGGTATAACACCCATGATCTTTGCTCAGGGATTCAGGAGTTTGAGAAGAATATAGTGGAAAGGAAACCAAGAGATGAGATCGTCATTTATGACTTGAGGACGACTTATGATTGAGTCACTACAGAAGAACACAAGAAGCTTTTTGCTTGGAGAGAACAACACCTCTTCAAAGTAAAAACCTATGAAGGAATATTTGTAGAATTCGTTGGGTATAAATAGAAGGTTGCTAATACTCTCAAGTTCGTAAGTATGTGTGTCATAGATCCCTTGCCAATATCAACATGAAGATGGCACTTAATTTGATCTCGGTGAAGTACATATAGAGTTTCAAAACCTTGTCCATGGAAGTTTTAATGGTTATCCTATTGCTTGTAAGATGAATCATGTTGCCACAATGTCAGCAAAATTTTATGGAGCAACTGAAAAGAGGAAAGAATTGCTAAGTTTGATTGCAGATGGTGAGGAGATGTTGGAACAACAGTACGTCATTTTGGATAGTATCAATGTTCCTGATGAAGAGGCAGTTAACGTCTTTCTGGAGGATATGACTTCCCAATTTATCGATGAGTGAACTACCAATTGAAGCATGCAAAGATTTCCAGGAATAGAACTCAAGTAAAGGTAGTAGTTAACTCGATGTCTTTTCCGAGTTTAACTTGTTGTTTTCATTCATGCATATCTATTATTTGGAAATATCAATGTATAGTTGGAGCTTTTTCAGTTAACTAATGTTGGTAGTTCGTTAGTTATTAGTTGTCTTTTGTTTATTTTTAGAAATAAATCTTGTATGTTGGCATGATTAGTTGTTAAAAACAAGGATATTTTAGGGTTCCCTACTCCTTGTTTGTGCATAAATAAGGGTAGCCTTGCCCATTAATTTTAACTACTGTTGTGATAACAAATTGTTGAGCCTATTTTGCTTGCAACTTTGCTATTTAGTGTCTGTTCACTTTTGTTTCAAGTGTAATCTAGTTTGATTGCATATTGTAAGACTACTTTGCTACAATTCGATGTCCAAGAAGTGTTATTGTTGTTAAAATTTGAGGAAATAAATCTCATGCCTACTTTTCTTTGATCTACTATCTTAATATCTTTTGGTGTTTTGTTGATACGTTTGGCTTGCATAATCTTTATTTCAACATACATCTTGAAAGTACAATGAGTCTTCAAGTGTGTTCTGGAAGTGAGTTTATTTAAGTATCTGTGTAAAATCAATCATTCCTTGTTTACTTCTAATTCTCAAGATTTGAATTTACTTGAGTTATTAGAAGCATTATTAAAATACGCTTAGTTGTAGTTTGAAGTTACGAAACCAGAGAAAACCTCAGGTACAATGCAAAGAGTTTTATAACCTTGTGCTCTTAGCTGAGAATAAAAGATTGGCAATAGTTTAGTATTTCTTTTTAAGCATAATCAGAGAAGAGGGAGCGTCCCCTCCTAATTTGAAGAGTTGTATAACTATGCATAGTTGTTTGTTTCTAATTCACATTCTAGAGGTGCGAATTGAAACACCAACACATTCCTAGTGTGTGCCCCTAGATTGAGCAAGCTAGGTAGATAGAGTGTTTGACACAATATTATTAAATTATTAAATCATAATCCATTGGAATAATTATTCTACCTCCTTGAAAACCATGAAATAGAAACAAGGGAAACAAAGGAGAAGTTGAACTAGCAATGTCACAAGACAAGACCAATGCAAGCCATATTTGATGGATCTTTGTACCCAAGCTCCAAAGCTTCCACATGGGTTTCTCATTTAAGTAGAGTGATTTAAATATCAAATTAGTAGAATAGAAAGTATGAAAGATTCAAGTCATAGCTAGATGCATTACAACTTCAAATGTGTGAACTTCAAATGTTGACATGACAAAATTCCCTCCAACCCAAATAAGATTGTTTCTTTGCATTAATAAAGATATAAAAAAGATTATTTTTTCCAATTACAACATTAACCCATGGATTTGTGATTGTAGAGGAACAAATCACACTACATAAATAATCTAGGCTAATTAAACACATGCAATCAATTAAGCATAAATTAACCAAGAATAATCAATGTTGGGACAAATAATTGTAATAAATATACGCAAATTAAGTGAGATTAAGTGTTCTAAGCTTTGAAATTGATGACAAAGGAACAATGTTAACGGTGTTATGAATTTATTCACTATCTCTAGAAAATTAATAGCTTCAGTTTGATGATTGTCTTAGAATCTAAATTGACACATAAAATGATGAAGCTCAAGCCCTATTGTTGCAAGTTTTTATCTTGACTATTACAAACTTGATCTACTATATGGGAATTAACTGATAAAATGTGTGCCTAGCAATTTGTTTGGTTTTCTCTTCTAGATGTTTGAATAAGTTAAGGTGGTGTTTAGAGACACTATTTAGGAGTTCGTTGACTTGATTGGTGATAAAATTTTTGTAGGTCAATTCCCTTGCAAGGGTATGGGTAGGACTAGAAACCAAAACTATTGAATTTTTTCCTTTTGGATAATGTCCTCTCTTCCTAGAATAGGAAGAAGTTTGGATGCATCCATTGTTGTGTATACCATTAACTAGCAGGGCTTTGAGGTGAATGCAAACCCTATTAAAGCTTTAATGTTGGATAATAAATTGTTTATTATGCTTTCAAAAGATTCATATGCCCCTACTTACTGCTAACTCAATTAGGTTGGGATTCTCTAACTAAACTAGGCTAACCCCTTACAATGTATAGGGCTCATCTAGCATTATGATAGGTTAGGGTGAGAGGTGCGGAGGGAAGGAGGGTGAAATTAGAATAAAACAAAATAAAAATCTAGATCCAAAATTTCATCCCACAAATAATAAAATAATTGAAAACTCTTAATTAAATATTTTATTACTTAATTCATTCTCATGATAAAATCTTTAATCATTGTTCAACAACTTCTATCACTTTCTCTTTCTTCTCTTTTTCCTAAATTTAAAAGAAAAGAAGCAGATACAATATCCAAATAGAGAAATTTCTAGAACATGACTTCCTTGACCTAGATAAGAATGTCTCCCAATCTCTGGCACCATATTCTCATCTTCTTGACCTAGACAAATTTTTTCAAGTCTACCCACCTAGGAATGAGGTTTTGAGCAACTATTTATAATGAGTCAAGTCTATCGTGGTTGAGTACTAAAAGAGATCTACTCCCTTGAGCTTGCATAGATAAAGAAACAAAATTAAGAAAAATGACCAATATTGAAGACAATAGTCACAAACATCTAGTTAGAATTAAAGTGTGCTCTAACAATCCACCATGATTAAATTAATTGCATTTAGAATGTATTTAAATGTCATGACATAGCTGTAGACACGTAAAATGTACATGCACTTGATCCTGATCTACTAACTTCACTTCATCCTGAATTATCCCTCTGTCTAACCATTTAATTGAATAGCCTTATTTGATTAAAGTCATCATAATTCCCCTTTTAATTAAATAAATCCCTCGATTTAATTAAATCATTGTCTCTGTGTAATTAACTAGGTCATTTTATCTTCCTATCTTTATTTAATTAAATAATCCATATTATTTGATTAAATATCAAAAATTCATCTAATTAAATTAAATAAATCAAACATTTATCTAATTTAATCTAACATCACCCCCTTTAGTTAAATAAATCAAAAATATTTATTTAACTAAGTCTAAATCATTCTTTTCTCATTTTGAGTTATTTAAATCATAAAATCTAAGTCAAAATGGTCAAATCAACTAACATCATTTAAATTAATCAAATCATGATTAATGCTAATCCTAATCACTCAAATCCTCTAGATTTTGCAACTTGCACATGAAAATCAATTTAATTGATTTATAAATCATCTATTTTCGTTCAAAAAGGCATCAAAGATGGAATATTCCTCAAATTTGAAATCTCCCCCCAAAAGGACTTGTCCCATCCAACATGGCATTTACTCTCACTTACATGTCCTTTGCCTTGAGCCAAGTGGCATTCAATGCATTCTTCCTTCCCTCTTGCATGTCATTTCAACAAATTCAAAATTCAAAAATAGGCATTTATTGGCACAATCATCAAAACTTGCACATCCATCCACTCATAGGTTGACAAGTGGCATCTTTCCATTGGATGGATGTTAGTCCCACATTGCTCAATTTTGGACATTCATCCACCAATCTCATCTATAAATAAGAGGCTTCATTCCTCATTTGATCATCCACAAATTATGCAAAGTTACTATGCTCAAATATTTAGCCATTTCCATCCAATATCATTGAATCATAGCTAGGTTATGTAGTTTTTTCCATTGGAGCAGTCATCAAGCATCAACAAAGTGGATCACCTATCAACATTCATCAACATACATCAATCTTGCATCATAGGAATTGGGAAAGGGCCAATTTTCACATCAAATTGGCACCAATTCCCCCATGGGATCATGAGTTTGCTAGTTTAATTAGGACTCAATCTATTTTATTGCTTTCTCATTGTGTTCTTCATTATTTCTTTTCCTAATTTGAACTTGGTATTTTCCTAATTTGAACTTGGTAAATGGATTTCATGGGGAATCCTTGTTCTTGTTTGCATTCTCTAATCTAATGTGTTTGTTCTTATTGTTTTGTAGGTATTGGGATTAGGGTTCGCACAATAATAACACGTCACAAAAACATGTGTTAGGTAAATCCACAATGACTATTAAAAAGGGATGGTGATGCAGAGGGATAAACAATGCCAAGAAAAATGTGTTTTTAGGTTCTAGTTGTCATAACCCAATTTTTATTACATTTAAATTATAATGTGGTAAATTGATTATTGATGAAATTCAATATGTTGAATGAAAATTTTGATATTTTTGAAAAGTTTGAAAGAAGTTGACCTTCGTTGACTATATGATCTTTTGAATTATCTTATTATTTTATCATGATTGAACGTTACTGATGAACTGTGCAAGTGCAAGTTTGTGCAAATGTAGGGTAACAGGTTGAAGGACGAGAACACGGTTGAAGTAGGATTGTTTAGCCAGATCAAACAGTAAGCTTGATGGAATTTGGGTGCACACACCACAAAATAGCATGATGGTTACATTTGAAAATTCACATAGGAGATTATATTAATCTGACTTGAAATGATTTGATGATTGAGAAGGTAGAATTGTGAAATGTAATACATGTGAAATTCTTATTTAATTGTCTATCTTGATCTTGTGTTTTGAGAATTTAAAAGAAAACGATAGTATGACTTGACATATAATTGAATGTATGTATTTCTAAAAGGCTTATTTAAAGGATAAGAAAAGTCACTTCATTTAAACATTATTGTTCGAAATAAAAATAAAAGTTCATTCATATTTAAATGTTGATATATGTACTTGTAAACATTATATATACAAATACATATATATACACACATACATGTACATATGTATGTACATATATATCAAAGAACGTACATATGTGTGCAAATAAACATAAATATAATATATATATATACATACATACATATATATTTATATTCCTTAAAGAAAATGAATTTGGAATAAAAAATTATTACTATCATATTGATAGAATTCAAATGAAATCGTGAGAAGATCTCATAAGGTCGTGGCCTGTATTCAAATTATGGCCAAGTAATTAAAATTCGATATAGTGGGGCTGAAAAATTAATGCTCATTATGAAAGAAACGACCCATATTCATGTGAACAGGTAAGAGGGAGAAATCTTTGCATTTTGGAAAGATATCACTGGCAAAACATCGAACAGTGGTGGCGACGGGTATCCAAGAAAAAGAAGGCAAGTGACTCGGCTGTGAGGAAAATCAAAAGAAAAATCTTGGGAAAAAGCTCGACTTTGAGGTAGATTGATATTACGTTATGGAAATATGCCCGATTTCTCATTATCTCTATTCAAAAGGCTTGCAATATTATTTTAGTTTGTTGATTCTATTAGAATTAGTAATTAAATATTAAACATCTACAAATGTAATCGGCTTAGAGCTAAGTCGATTTCATGTAAATCGATCATCCTTTGTTTATGAAACCAGGGCATTATTGGCCGACCATGTATGCTTCTAGTTATGAATTCTTTTTTTTATCCTATCGACACATTGGTCAAGCTTGGTCGAGCCAAGATTGTTGTATATTTTCGCCACTTTCTATATTGTCATGCATGTAAGTTTATCTAGCCATTCTATGGCTCAAATAGCAAAAATTGTATCGTTCGAAAGTGATGTAAAGTAAAATATGTTGATCATTCCCTTTAGGGAAATGACTGTATTACCTCCATCATTTTGACTATTACTCTTTTTTTATAGTATTTTCTATCTCAATTGGCTAGGCCGAATGATTGAGGCCGTACCCTTTGGGTGTGTAGATTTGATTAGAATCTCAGAGCAATTCCAAACTGTCACTCTTGTTTATTAAGTTTGCATCATTCACCTTAAATGAAGGAGGAATAAACTTATTGTTCCAACCCTTGCATTTGTTGAATCGATCTACAAGATTGACTGGCCGCATGTTTTAAATCATAGGTTAAACATTGCATGTTGAGATATATACCATTAAAGGAATTCATCAAGAATTGGCCATTTTTATTGTTTATGGTAAACTGAACAGTCGATTTACTATTGGTCATTCTTAGAATGACAAGTGATTTGATCATTTATTCTTTTCTTGCAAACCACAATAGAAAACATAGGTTTTTCTAAAACTGTGGAAATAATGAATTTGTTTCAAGAATCTTATGATTATTTTGGTCTTAAATTGACAAGCATGTCGATCTATACATTATTGCACAAAGAAAATTAGTATCATTTATATGTTGAATACGAGAGTGATGAAGATTATGTTCTTTTGTATGAAGTACTAGATAGCCTGAAAACTGTTAACGAAACTTAAATGGCACTGGAAACTTGTAACTCCATCAATCAACATCGTTTTGTTATAAACAATATTTGTTTAGCTGCAAACATCATTGTTTTGGTATAAACAGTATTTGCTTAGTTGCAAACAACATCGTTTTGTTATAAACAATATTTGTTTAGCTGCAAACAACATCGTTTTGTTATAAACAATATTTGTTTAGCTGCAAACAACATCGTTTTGTTATAAACAATATTTGTTTAGCTGCAAACAACATCGTTTTGTTATACACAATATTTATTTAGCTGCAAACAACATCATTCTGTCATAAATAATTTATGTTTTGCTACAAACAACTTTTTTTTGTTACAAACAACATATCAGTGTGTGGAAACTGTTCAAACAGACTTGATCTTAGTTCTTTTACTTCTTGTATTTTTGACAAACGATATGACAATTTTGTAACATTAATTGGAACTAAAGCAATTTGATATAATGGTTTTATTTCAGAATGTATGCACAAATTAATAACTTAAGTTGACACATATATGTGTATGCACATAGACCTTTGTCCACATACATACACATACTTGTGACATACCTTCTTTTGTTATTTATTAAATTCATTCTTAAATAAATAATGATTTACGTTGAATGTATTCATGTGTCATGTGTATGAAATGATTGGATAATGTATTGTTCAATTCCATTTGAATCATTTTTTTGATTATTTATTTAATGAGGAAATAAGTAGACTAAATTACTTTTCTATAGATATGTATGGAAAGAATATTCTCTTAGTTGAGTAGAACAACAACACCTAAGTAGACTAGAGCACCTCAGGGTAGATGCTGCTAGAGGGTAGATAGCTGTTATGGAATAACTGTGTTGATGAAAGTTATCTTCCAAGATGGGTGCCGAAATGGAGTTCAGAGAGTATAAGTTTTTGCTTTATCCAAACCCTATTGTGTTGTACCCCAAATTAAAAAAATTGCTACACGTAGGCATATTGAAGAAATGGTTAAAAGTCTTGTCAAAATTGTCAAAAAGGTCAAAATTGGGGTTTGCATGTCTCGCATGAGGGTCAAAAACTCAGAATTTTCAAAATCTGACAATTTGGGTCTGCTTAAAGCGACTAAGTCTACAAAACCCATATTTCAATTTTTCGACACTAAATTTTAGGAAAAATTCTATTTTTAGAAACTTTCTAAAAATAAAACTTTTTTCTGGGTGTTTCTGGGTTTCTTTCGAAATGGATGTTGGCAAAATTTTCTAAAAATATAAAATTTCTAAAAATAGAAAGTTTGGCTTCTTGGGTTCAAACTGATTTTGATTGGTCAAAAATGCTCCCTCATTAGGCTGGTGTAGTTAGAATCGTCAAAAGATCAGTTTTGCCTAGTGGGTCTTTTCTGCTTTTTCAGAAGCTTTTTGGGAGTTTTGAGGCCATTAATGGAGGTCAAGCAGCTACCAAGTATCAGATTCAAACATTCAAGCACTGAACAAAAAATGAAAATGATGGACATGCAAACAGAACGAAGAATGGAGAATGGTAGTTGAAGAATCTTGAAAACTGAGGAAAAATGGTTAAGTCTAGAAGCTTTAGGCGCCCCAGCTCAGTCTAGGTTCCCAAACACTCATGCCTTAGAAAATTTTCATCTCCAACAAGCAAGGAAAAGGCAAGCACATCAAACGAAGGAAGAAGTTGAAATTTGCAAAATAAAAACTAAGTCTACTAGCCATGGCTGTCCCAGAAGGAGATAGGCGCCCAACTTTTCAATGCATCAAATGGTGAAATTAGGGTTTGTGCTTCTAGAAAGTGTTGCTCAAAATCTTCTCAGCTCCGCATTGAGTCCATCTGCACAATCATCTGATTAATCAGTCATCCAAAATCCAAGGTCAAATAGAGGGGTCACAACCAAGAGGAAGAATGCAAACCATGAAAATATCATAGAATAATCTAAGTTTGGGAACTTTGGGTGCCCCAGATGGCATGGGGCGCCCAATCTTTTGGAAGACCTAATCTAGCAATTAGGGTTGGCTAAAATGGTCATTGTATTCAGGATTCTACCAGCTTTTCATTGGATGTCTTCATCAGATCATCAGACTTGTTAATCATTGAAAAATACAGATCAAACTGAAGGTATAACATGAAGGTTCAAATTTGAAGGTTGAAAATCAAGCAAAAATGGTTGTCTGGAGGAGTTGGGCACCCCAGAAAGAGATAGGCGCCCAAGCTCTTGGAGGCCTAAATGAGTGAATTTGCAGTAGACAACTCTAACATGACTTCTTCAAATTTGAAGTAGCTTTCCAACGAAACCATCGACAAGTCAATCGGAGTTGATAATCACCAGATATCGAAGGCGGAATAGAGGGAGAAACATGAGAAAAATGACAGAAGTCAAGAGCAAAGGTGAAAATCTCATAATGAAATCTAACTCTGGAGGAGTTGAGCATCCCAGCTAGCCAAGGGCACCCAAGCTTTTGAGGCCCCAAATCAACTTTTTAGGTGACATTGCATCCAGAGCACCCTCCTCATAATTCAACAAGCTATTCAGTGAATCTGACAAACAAATTATTGGGATAGTCTAGCTCCCAAAATCAAGAGTTTAGTAGAAGATCAAGAAAACACAGAAAGTTGAAATTTTAAGAAAAACAACTAACACTGGTGATCTTGGGCGCCCCAAAAGAAGAGAGGCGCCCATGATTTTGAAGGTCAATATGGAATTTTTGTCAAAATTTGCTTCCAAACAAACTCCATCAGATTCACTCAAGCTCTGCAATGGATCGTTTCGCCAAATCACAGGATTCACCGAGCTCCTGGAAATGGAGATCAAACCAAGGGTAAAATCAAGTAAAAATTGAAAATGGTGAAAAAATGGCTAAGTCTAGAGAGGAAAAGCGCCCCAGGAGGAGATAGGCGCCTAAGAATCAATGCCTTAGTCAATTTTTCCAATTTTTATCTTTCAACATCAAAAAGTGTCCAAGTTCGATGTACCTGCTTAGGATTGGCTTCAAGAAGTTTTAAAGCAAAAAGAAAGAAGATTTTCTCAAACCTCAACTTATTTAAGACGACCTTGCCTTCCATTATTCACTTTTTGTAGGTTGGAATCCAAAGCAAGAAGGTTTTCTCTTTTCTTTCAACGAAGATTTGAAGACCCAAACAACATGCTTTTTCGGTGTTCTTTGTGGTTTTGAGATTAGCGAGCAAGGAGCAATGCTTTTTTAGGCTCCAAACTTCTAGGGTGTTGCTTTTTCAAAACAACCACTCAGCTTTTCCCGTTTCTGATCACATGGGTCTCTCAGCTTTTTCATCCTCTTGAACATTGGGAAATTTTTACCTCTTCTAGAAACTGCTTTTTAGCTGCTTTTTCAGGATAGATTTATCTTTTTCAATTTTTGAGCATTTGGGTTTCTTCGGAACGTGATTTTCTACAAAACCTAGGTCCCAGTTTTTTTTTAAGAACTTGCTTTTTCAAGGCAGATCAACATTCTATTTTCAGCAACATTCTCCACTCAAAATCAAGAAACAAATCAACTTTTTGGCAGATGTGATCAAGATCTAAAGTAGCAATCATCTAGAAGCTTTCTTTCTATTCTGGTCTCAATACTTATCCACTCTTTGAAGAAGAGAAAGAAAATAAATTGTAATAGTTGGCATTTCCTGTTTCTATTCTTTCTTAGGTGGTTAGATGTTTATCCTGTTTAGTTTTAGAAATAAAGCTTGCATGTTAGCAAGTCTTGATTGTAAAAGCGAGGAGATTTTAGGGTTCCCTACTCCTCTGCTCGTGTATAAATAAGGGAAACCTTGCCAATTATTTTTGAAACCATGATTGTGATAGCAAATTGCAAGCCTGTAATGCTGCAAGTTGTTATTCAATGTCAGTTCACTTTGTGTAAGAGCAAGCTTGCATGCCTCTTTAGCTGTAAGTTATTTTTCAGTTCTTATGTCTTGTGTCAATGTGTTATGGTTGATCGCTACACTATAAGCCTATTTTGCTACAATCTTTTTGTCCCAAAAGTGTAATCTTTGTTCTTGAGATTTGAGAAATAAAGTCTTGTGCCTACTTTTCCCTGATATAATGTCTCAAATTTTTGTTTTATGTGTTATGCTTATATGATCTTTATTTCAATTTGCATTGAAAGTAAGTAGATGTGTGTTGGGAGAAAAGTTCATTTAAGCATTTATGTCAGAGAATCCTTCCTTGTCCATTTCTAACTCTCTTGCTTTGCGTTTACTTGAGAAGTTAGAAATGTCATTAGAGTAGGCTTAGTCATAGTTGAACTTCTAAAACATAAAATATTAGCTACGACGCTTGAGTTTTATAACCTTGTGCTCTTAGCTGAACAAAAAGATAGGAAAATTAGTTTTAATTTACTTTCTTAAGAAACATTAGCAAAGAGGGAGCTTCCCCTCCTAATTCGAAGAGTAGTTTATCTGTGCATAGCTGTCCATTTCTAATCTGCATTCCAGAGGTACGAATTGAAACGCCAACAGTTTTTTGGCACCCACCGTGGGGCACGAGGCATAAAACTTCAAGAAAGCTTATGCTTTATGACATCGGAATGACCATCTGGCACCCTATTACAGGATCTAGCCAAAAGCAATGGGTGATAACAAGAATAATGTTGGTAGGAATCTAAGACGTCCACCCCCATTACCTTGAGGTAACAACATTGGACCTTTGGATTTGCGAGTAAATCATGAGTTACCTAAAGGATCAAGGGAGCACTTTCCACGGTTTCATGACGATGGAACTCAACATCCTGATGATCATCTTTTTTCCTTCTCAACGGCTTGTGCCATATTACACATGGCACATGAAGATATCGCAGTTTGTCTCTTTGTTGAGACTCTTGTTGGGAATGTTGCCGATTGGTTCAATCATCTGGATCCAGGCATTATTACAAGTTGGGAAACTATGAGCGAGAAATTTTTGGCAAGTTTCAAGCCTGTTGAAGATAGTCATCGATTATTTTCCCAACTTGCAAATTCAAAGATGGAATACAATGAACCCATGAGGGAGTTTTTAGCAAGATTTAATCATCTTGTTACATGACTTTCTTCTATACTTAATCCATCACCAGAGATTCTGATAAGCTGCTTCATAAATGCTCTTCCATCATAGATAGCCTTCTTCCTAAAAACAAAAAGACATATAGAATTGATGGATGTGCAAGAACACGCCATCGAGTTGGAGGATAATATGATTACTTCCGACATAATGAAGAAGGATTCAATCAAGCCTCTGGTTCAAAGTTCTGCAGATCCACTGCTACAGAAGGTAGCCAATGAGATGCTTGCACTACCACCACCTCAGTATCAATTTTAGCAACCGTACTATCCAAAGAGAAATATTTTTCAGCCTTTTAATTATTACAGGCCATGATTACAAACACCTCCACCAAGACCAACAGTTGAAGCTACACAAAATGTAGTATTTTTTTCTTTCCATGATACTGACACACATACTGGTACTACATGTCCTGAGAACTTAAGAATGAATCAGATTATGGGATATGTTGATGTTGCACCCAGTTCTAGTTTTGTCCCAACACCAAGTTCGAATTTTGTCTTACCACAGACAGACAATTTCGATGACGACTCTGCTCCGGGATACTTTCAAAGTGAACTCGTTATTAAGGAAAAAGAAGACCTCCACCACTACTCTCTTGCAGCAAATCACGGAAGACACTCTTTGCCTATGTTTACAAGTGCTCTGCACTTGCAAGTGAAAAATGAAGAAGAAGAGAGGCAGAGAGCTAAAGAACAAGAGAATGTTAAAGAAGCGGTTGCTCAAGATCCATCTTCAGCAAATTTTTATATTGTAAACTCCATGATGAAGACCAAGGTTGAGATTTCATAGTTGGAGTATCTTCATGATCATCCTAAGCAGCTAGATAGAACAATACAACATTTAAAGAAAGAAGCTTCAATTCAGCCTACAATTCTTGAGTCATCTGTTCCGGTGAAAGAAAAAGCCCAAACCTTTCTATATATCTTTGTGTATAGAAGGATTTAAATTGAGCAATTGTATCATTGATTCAGGAGCCTCATACAACGTGATGCCTCTACAAGTGATGAAAGCATTGGGACTCTCGTGCATAGAAACTTCAGTCTGAGTCGGTGCCATTGGTCAGACAATTGAAGGACACTCAAGTAAGGTTGGTAGCTTGCCCAAAGAAAAAGATAAAAATGACCATCCTAGTGGCTGGCATTCCACCCAGCTATGTGATGTTGTTGAGTCGGAGCTTCTGCAGAGATCTTGGTGGTGTGATGCAATTAGATTGGTTGTTTGCAACTATTCTTGTGAAGGAAGGAAAAATCAAGATAGAACTTGAACCCAAATCCCAGTTCATGCTGGTGAAAATTCCAAACCCCCCAACCCAAATTATATATCAAGAAATGGATATTGGTAATTGTGTGATGTTGTTAGAAATAGGAATTGAAGACAAAAACATTGCTTGTTCTGAAAGGAGACTGACAGAGGATACAAAGTTATGGACAATGCATTTAGATGGGGGTTGTTCAGCCGTAGGTTCAAAAGAAGGGAATATGATCATCTCCCCTAAAGGATTGTTGCAACTGGAATTGACTAAAGCTGAAAAAGAGGCACTTTTGTTAGGCCTCAAAAATGCTAAAGACATGGGAATCAAACTCCTATGTGTTAAAGGGGATGTGGAGTTGATCGATGAGAATCAAAGGATATTTCCAGGTCAGAAAGGATCATCTACGACATTATATAAAATGGGTTTGGAACACGATCGATTGGTTTGAAGAGTTCGACAACAGAGACATCCCAAAGATTGACAACAGAGACCTGAAGATGAACGACAAAAAAGTTGGTGACTCAGTGGTACTTGCTTCCTTATGCCATATCTTGATTTTTGTCAAGGTGCCTCTGCCCAGATGTATGAAGATATGAGAATCTCCATCCTAGAAGATTTGACTCCTATGATACCCAGGAGAAGAGAAGTAAATCCTTTCAAGTAGAAATGACATCCTTCGAGGATTGATTAATTTTCTTTTGTTTTCGTGATGTGTTTCCCCTTTCTGTTATGTGATTGTTATGTTGTGTTTCCCCTTTTTGTAACAATTTCGTCGTGTTTTAGGTGATTTGACATCTTTTTTTAGGTGATTTTTAGGGAAGTCCAACTATTAGGTGATTCTAGGAAGTCCTGTCATAGGTAACTTAGGGAAAGTCTTGCAAATGGGTGATTAAGAAATGATGTTGACTTTGATACCCAATGGATAAGGCACTAGTCTATGCTTAAAATTCTAGAGATTCTTTGGTTCTCCTATGGCATAAGTATCCACCATGGTCCCCAGATAGAGCCGAATATTGTACCCCAAATATAAATTTTTGCTACACTTAGGCATATTCAAGAAATGGTTAAAAGTCTTGTTAAAATTGTCAAAAAGGTCAAAATTGGGGTTTGCATGTCTTGCATGAGGGTCAAAAACTCAAAATTTTCAAAAACTGATGATCTGGGTCTGCTCAAAGTGACCAAGTCTACAAAATCTAGATCTTAGTTTTTCTACCCTAAATTTTAGGAAAATTTCTATATTTAGAAACTTTCTAAAAATAGAACTTTTTTCTGGGTTTTTTTGGGTTTCTTTCGAAATGAATGCTGGAATTTTTTTCTAAAAATAGAAAGTTTGGCTTCTAGGGTTCAAACTGATTTTGATTGGTCGAAAATACTTCCTCATCAGGCTGGTGCAGTAAGAATCGTCAAAAGATCAGTTTTGCCCTAGTGGATCTTTTTTCCTTTTTTCAAAAGCTTTTTGGGAGTTCTGAGGCTATTAATGGAGGTCAATCAACTACCAAGTATCAAATTCAAACATTCAAGCACTGAACATAAGATGAAAATGATGGACATGCACGTAGAATGAAGAATGGAGAATGGCAGTTGAAGAATCTTGAAAATTGAGAAAAAATGGTTAAATCTGGAAGCTTTAGGTTCCCTAGCTCAGTCTAGGTGCCCAAACACTCATGCCTTAGAAATTTTTCATCTTCAGCGGGCGAGGCAAAGGCAAGCATGCCAAACGAAGGAAGAAGTTGAAATTTGCAAAATAAAAACTAAGTCTACTAGTCATGGGCGCCCCAAAAGGAGATAGGCGCCTAGCTTTTCAAGGCTCAAATGGTGAAATTAGGGTTTGTGCTTCCAGATAGTGTTGCTCAGAATCTTCTTAGCTCCACATTGAGTCCATCTGTGCAGTCATCCAATCAATCATTCATCCAGAATCCAAGGTCAAACAAAGAGGTCACAACCAAGAGGCATAATGCAAACCATGAAAATATCAGAGAATAATCTAAGTTTGGGAACTCTAGGTGCCCCAGGTGGCCAGGGGGGCTAGTCTTTTGGAAGACCTAATCCAGCAATTAGGGTTGGCTAATATGCTCATTTTCTTCAAGATTATGCTAGCTTCGCATTGGATGTCTTCATCAGATCATCAGACTTGTTAATCACCGACAAATCCAGATCAAATTGAAGGTGTAACATGAAGGTTCAAATCTGAAGGTTGAAAATCAAGCAAAAATGGTTAAGTCTGGAGGAGTTGGGCACCCCAGAAAGAGATAGGTGCCCAAGATTTTGGAGGCCTAAATGGGTGAATTTGCAGTAGACACCTCTAGCACGACTTCTTCATATTTGAAGCAGCTTTCCAACGAAACTATCGACAAGTCAATCAAAGTTGATAATCACCAAATATCACAGGAGGAACAGAGGGAGAAACATGAGCAAAATGACATAAGTCAAGAGCCAAGGTGGAAATATCATAATGAAATCTAACTTTGGAGGATTTGAGCGCCCCAACTAGCTAGGGGCGCCCAAGGTTTTGAGGCCCCAAATCAACTTTTCAGGTGACGTTGCATCTAGAGCACCCTCCTGAAAATTCAACGAGCTATTCAGTGAATTTGACAGACAAATCGTTGGGATAGTATAGCTCCCAGAATTGAGAGTTCATTAGAAGATCAAGAAAACACAGAAAGTTGAAATTTTAAGAAAAATGACTAACACTAGTGATCTTGGGCGCCACAGAAGAAGAGAGGTTCCCATGATTTTGAAGGTCAAGATAGAGTTTTTCTCAAAAGTTGCCTCCAAACAAACTCTGTCAGATTCACCCAAGCTCCGCAATGGATCATTTCGCCAAATCACAGGATTCACCGATCTCCCAGAAATGGAGATCAAACCAAGGGTAAAATCAAGCAAAAATTGAAAATGGTGAAAAAATGGCCAAGTCTAGAGTGGAAAAGCACCCCAGGAGGAGATAGGCGCCTAAGACTAAATGCCTAGTCAATTTTTCCAAGTTTTATCTTTCAACGTCAAAAAGTGTCCAAGTTTGATGCACTTGCTTAGGATTGGCTTCAAGAATTTTTAAAGCAAAAAGAAAGCAAATTTTCTCAAAGCTTAACTTATTTAAGATGACCTTGCCTTCCATTATTCACTTTTTACAGGTTGGCGTCCATAGCAAGAATATTTTCTCTTTTCTTTCAACGAAGATTTGAAGATCCAAATGACGTGCTTTTTCGGTGTTCTTCATAGTTTCGAGATCAGTGAGCAAGGAGGAATGCTTTTTCAGGGTCCAAACTTCTAAGGCGTTGCTTTTTCAAAATAGCCACTGAACTTTTCCCGTTTTTGATCTCATGAGTCTCTTTGCTTTTTCATCCTCTTGAACATTGGGAAATTTTTCCCTCTGCTAGAAATTGCTTTTTGGCTGCTTTTTTAGGATGGATTTAGCTTTTTCAGTTTCCGAGCATCTGGGTTTCTCCAGGACATGATTTTCTAATAAACCTAGGTCCCAATTTTTTTTGAAGAACTTACTTTTTCAAGGAAGATCAACATTAAATTTTCAACAGCATTCTCTACTCAAAATCAAGAAACAAATCAACTTTTTGGCGGATGTGATAAAGATCTAAAGCAACAACCATCTAGAAGCTTTCTTCCAGCTTTCTTTCTATTATGGTCTCAATTCTTATCCACTCTTTGAAGAAGAGAAAGAAAAAAAATGTAATAGTTGGCATTTCCTATTTCTATGCTTTCTTAGGTGGTTAGATGTTTATCCTGTTTATTTTTAGAAATAAAGTTTGCATGTTAGTAAGTCTTGGTTGTAAAAGTGAGGAGATTTTAAGGTTCCCTACTCCTTTGCTTGTGTATAAATAAGGGCAACCTTGCCCATTATTTTTGGAACCGTGCTTGTGATAGCAAATTGCAAGCCTGTAATGCTGCAAGTTGTTATTCAGTGTCAGTTCACTTTGTGTAAGAGCAAGCTTGCATGCCTCTTTAGTTGTAAGTTATTGTTCAGTTCTTGTGTCTTGTGTCAATGTGTTCTGGTTGATCCCTAAACTATAAGCCTATTTTGCTACAATCCTACTATCCTAGAAGTGTAATCTTGTTCTTGAGATTTGAGAAATAAATTCTTGTGCCTACTTTTCCCTGATATAATGTCTCAAATTTCTATTTTATGTGTTATGCTTATATGATCTTTATTTTAGCTTGCATTGAAAATAAGTAGATGTACGTTGGGAGAAAAGTTTATTTAAGTATTTAGAGAATCCTTACTTGTTGATTTCTAACTCTCTTGCTCTGTGTTTACTTGTGAATTTAGAAACGTCATTAGAGTAGGCTTAGTCATAGTTGAACTTCTAAAAGAGAAAATCTCAACTACGATGGTTGAGTTTTATAACCTTGTGCTCTTAGCTGAACAAAAAGATAGGAAAATCAGTTTTAATTTACTTTCTTAAGCAACATTAGAAAAGAGGCAACTTCTCCTCCTAATTCGAAGACCAATTTATCTGTGCATATTTGGTTGTTTCTAATCCGCATTCCAGAGGTACGAATTGAAACGCCAACATATTTTTTGTTGTTGCAACTTAATTTTTATGCTTGACCAAGCAATTAGCCCATTATGTATGTATGGACTTTGTGATAACACTCTCTGCCATTCCTATCATAGATCTTGCATTTTTCTAAATCATAGATAGAGATGCATGTTGATTTTTTGGCACGCACCAGATTCTACCTTGCAAATTGTTCTCTTGCTAAACTTTCCATGCAAGGTCGAGTATTCTTCAAGTTGGAAGAATTTTGAGGAAGCGTGAGCTTTAGGTTGAGCGGTAAAGCACTTCAACCATGTTCTTGTCCACTAGTGGAGGCGAGCGTCAAGAGGAAACCTTGGATGTTTACAAGACTATCATGGTCTATGATGCAACCTTGATGTAAAATTTGTATATTGTATTGACTTAGTGGTCCTATGAGCCAAGTCAACTTGGATACTGTAATTGACATTGAAATTTTATATATATATATATATATATATATATATATTTGACTCATTTTAATTAGACATGTGTTGCTATGATTAAAAATAGCTACTTAGTTATGTATTTTTTTTTAAATGCCAAGATTGAGGTTCAATCTGAGATTCCCGACGATGAGAATCTAGCTCAAGCCCTCACACGACTTAAACTAGAGAGAGGCAAGAAGATTGAGGAGAAGCAAACTCCTAAGATTAAGAATCTCTTCGCAATCAGAGATTGGCCCTAGGGTGTGGACCAAATGCACCCTTGTTAACTAAGGAGGAAAAGGAGAGCCTACGTGCTCAACCATCCTCCTCTGAAAAACTTGATGTAAATTTTGACAAGGACCCAGAGGAGTGTCCTCTCTTTGAGACTAAGAAAAATGAATAATGTAACAAGAAGCTTATGTAAATAAGGGTCTATTGATCAACACCTAATATAAATAAAGCAAGGTGTTATTTTTGGTATGTTCAAAATGAAGAACTCCAAAATATGTTTACAATGTATGAATGTGTATGTCCTTAATGAATGAGTGATATATGCATGTGTATGTAATGTTATGTTGAATAAGAACGTTTATTCATAGAACCCAGTGTTAAGTTACGATAGACATTAAATGTGATGCAGGCCGAGAGTGAGTTAACATGGTGACCACCAAGCAAGAGATGGGTGGCAGTGGGTCAAACAATGGACCAAACAAGAGGCTGGAATAGATTCTAGAGCTTCTGAATAGGCAGGAGGCTCGTATGGACCACATAGAACATGAGGTCCAAGTGGCATGTGAGAACCAGGTTTACAGGAATGCAAAAGTCAATCAAGGGAATGGTGGTCCAGGAGAAGGCCCTTGAGGTCGAATTGAGGAAGAACATGGAAAAGATCTCAAAAGAGTAGCATCACCTAAGTTTGATGGTAGGGCTATCAAAGAAGGAGCAGAGGCATGGATCATTGAGATGGAGAAATAATTTGGGCTCTGTAACCTATCCAACCAAACTAAAGCGGCATGGGCTACGTATCAACTTTTAGGAGAAGCAGCCACTGGGTGGGACAATGAAAAGTCAGAAAGGAATCTTCAACCTGCTAAGATTACTTGGGAACTCTTCCTCCAATATTTTAGGAAGAGATGGTTACCACAACTCTTTTTTGACAAGAAGGTCACAAAATTCCAAAACCTAACTTAGGGGAGCATGACTGTGACCCACTATTGGGAAAATTTCACCAATCTACTAAAGTATGTGCCCCAGTATCAGGGAGATGAATGTTTTCGTATCTGGAAGTTCATATTGGGACTTAGGCCCCATATTGGAGTATAAGTGGACATGCATGATCCTCTCACCAAGGACGAATTTTTCTTAAAGGACACCAAATAGGAGTAGAAATTGCAGCAGTTATCCAATTACCGCAATAATGCAAATCCTAAATCATAGTTCGGTAATAAGAAATCGCATAAACGAGACAAGAACCATCATATCCATAATCTCAAGAGGGGAAGTGAGTCACAGGAGAAAGGTGAAGGTGATAATGGTGGAAAGAGAAAGAAGGCAAATAATAACAAAGGCAAAGATGACCAAAAGCAGAAGGGCTTCAAAGAGGACAAGCTAGGAGGTTGCAAAGGGCCTCACAAAAGATGTTATACTTGTGGAGGTGATCATTATGCCTCAAATTTTCTTCACCAATTGAAGTCACAAAGGGAAGGAAACTATTAGTAGTCTCAGCATCATCAGATCCATGCTGCAGTAGACAACAAGCAGACAATGTATTAGGCTTCACCAATTTAGTTGACGGGTAAGCTCTATGTCCAAACTGTCTCTATTTTAACTGATACCGAAGCTATTGAATGCTTCATAAATCCTAGAGTAATATCCAAGATACCTATTAGACCTGGATACATGGAAAACTCATGGACAGTCTAGTATGGAAATTGAGCAGAGCGGATGGTAAATACCTATCTCTTTTGTAGCGAGTACAGCTTCCTCTTGGCATATGGCTTTGAGAGATTATTTTTGGCTTCTTGTGTTGTCATTGATGGCAACTAAAGTCAGCGGTATGGTCCACAATGTTGAAGTTTCTCCTACCGACAAGAGAAGTAAGAGATTGTAATCTACCGACAGAAACTATGAAGTACAAGGTATTTGGTTGATAAGATGATCTGAATACTTCACTGGATCACTATTTTATGATGTGGATCCCCAGGGAAGCTTGTTTAGCATGTATGCTATCCTATTGGAAATTTTTGTGGTGTCACTTTAGTTGGAGTACGAGTTAAGAGTTTCAGAAGAATGATTTATTGTTTATTTTCTCACTCTGGCCGACCTATTGCGTATGGTGTGTCGCGGATGTATGAGGAGTATGTATTTAACTATTTCTTATGTTTGGAATTTTAATTTGGGTCCCTACTATAGTCTACCCGACTTGTGAGGGTGCGCATCAATTACAATTAGTGATTGAACTGACATGGACAAGAATTTTATATTTTTGTTTTGAAGTCGACATATGATAAATTTCTTGCTAGCGGATATATAAAGATCGGAAAATCATTTTGATATGATGATAGAGGAAATATGAAGTTGTAAGAGGGTGTGTGTGTGCGAAAAAGTGTAGAAAAACTATATGGGCTAATTTTAGAAGATTTGTTGAGAGAATTTTGTTTATGCTATAGAAGGGTTTATGTAGGAGAGCAGAGCAAAGCAGAAGTGTGAACTGGATAAAAGATCCGAAATATGATTGTGTGCTTAATTGGAACTGAATCCAAGCATTTTTAGATGCTATACTCTCAGTTCAACTTTTTGTTGTAATATCAAATATATTTTTTAAGGCAGTGAGCCTTCCCTTTTGAGCAGTGAGCTCTAGGCAGTGTGCCTGAATGCAAGTGCATTCCCTTTTATCATACTTTTAACAGAGTATACTTTGTGGATTAATCTCCACCGTGGTTTTTCCCTTAACAAGGTTTCCACGTAAAAAACCTGGTGTTATGGTGCTCTTTAATGTGTTTACATGTTTCTTTCTACTTATATGATGTGAATGCTATTGAGGGTTTATTTATTGTTGTTGATAGTTTAAGATTTGATTTGAATATCAACTATTGTCAAACACTTATTCACCCCCCCTTTCAGTGTTCCTAGTGTCCAACACTTCCAACCTTCCAAACTCATGTCAACCTATATGTGGCACCTTTTGGCTCATATGATGTAATTTTGGTAAAAATTGGTTAACTAAGCATAAGACTATAGTGAACTGTGAGGATAAGGTAGTTAATTGTCTAGATGATTATGGAAACCTAGTCGAGCTTTATGGGATACAAATACACTTAGAGCTTAGACAAATCTCTGCTATGCAGCTCAAAAAGGATCATCAAAAGGGATGTGTTATTTATGTTGTGCATATCAGTAGCCCTGATAGAAAAGAACCATATCTAGATGGCTACCCTATTCTCAAGGAGTTCTAAGATGCATTCCCTGAGGAACTCATGGAGTTACCTCCAAACTGGGAATTTGACTTCTCTATTGACCTTGTACTAAGAGTTGAACCTCAATCCAAAGCACCTTATCAGATGACTACCACTGAACTCTATGAGTTGAAGGCCTAGTTAATAGAATTGTTGAACAGAGGGCTCATAAGACCCAATGTGTCTCCTTGGGGAGCACTAATTATCTTTGTGAAAAAGAAGGATGGAACCTTGCATCTGTGTATAGACTATCAAATGTTGAACAAGGCGACCATCAAGAATCGATATCCACTCCCGAGGATCAATTAGTTGTTTGACCAGATGAAGGGAGTGACAGTGTTCTCCAAAATCGATCTCTAGTCAAGATACCATCAATTGAGAATAAAGGAAGAAGATATTTCAAATACTTCCTTTCAAACACGATATGGACATTACGAGTTCATTGGGGTACCTTTTGGTTTGACTAATGTACTTGCAGCTTTCATGAACCTCATGAATAGTGTGTTTAGATATTGTTTGGGTGACTTTGTTTTGATCTTCATTGACGACATCCTAGTTTACTCAAAGTCTGTTGAAGAGCATGAAAGGAATTTGAGGATAGTTTTACAATGACTGAGAGAAAAGAAACTCTTTGTGAAGTTATCCAAAAGCTCATTTTATCAAGATAGGGTGCACTATCTAGGCCATAATATTTCAGTTGAGGGAGTTTCTATAGACCCTGAAAAGATCAAGGTGATTGTGGAATGGACAGTGCCTCAGAACATGTCAAAAGTCCATAGCTTCATGGGCCTTGTAGGATACTATAGAAAGTTTGTGCAAGGGTTCTCCCATATCGCATCTCCAATCACATCACTCCAAAGAAAGGGAACATGGTTTGAATGGACTAAGAAATGTGAATAGGCATTCCAACTCTTGAAGGAGAGGCTCACAACAACACCAGTGTTGACCATCCCTAATCCTAATGGAAGATTCACTATAATGAGAGATGCTTCAGGAGAGTGATTGGGAGCAGTAGTAATGTAGGATGGACAAGTGGTCGTGTATGAATCAAGGAAGCTTAAACAACATGAGGTGAATTACACATCGCATGATTTAGAATTGGCCGCAAAAGTTCATGCCATGTAGATGTGGAGGAATTACCTCTTAGGGAATCCATTTGAGCTCAAGATAAACCATTTGGGATTGAGATACATTTTTACTCAACCAAACCTTAATGCACAAAAAAGAAGGTGGTTGGAATTCCTTAATGAGTATGACTTCAAAATAGAGTATATAAAAGGAAAAGAGAACATAGTGGCTAATGCTCTTAGTAGACGAATACATCTGACAACCATGATCTCAACAAGGTCTAATTTGAGACAATAGGTGATACAACATTTTCCAGAGGATGAGCACTACGAAAGAGTGAAAAGCGCCCTAGCAGAGAATCCATCAGATCGTCGGTTTGATGTGTATGAGATCGAATCGGATGGCATTTTGAGATACTAGAGAAGAATATATATTCCAGACATTGGAGAACTGAGGAAGTTGGTTTTAGAAGAGGTTCATAATGCACTTTATTCAAGACACCCCAGAGTATCCAAGATGATTGCAAAATTGAAAACTTTGTACTTTTGGCCTAAACTCAAGAAGGATGTAGTGGAGTATGTAGACAGATGCTTAGAGTGCCAGTGAGTCAAAGCTGAGCATGCACATCTAGCAGGGCTATTGTATACTCACGACATACCTGAGTATAAATGGCAGGTGATCAGTATGGACTTCGTACAGGGGTTACCTTTGAGTAAGAATCGACATGATGTTATCTTAGTTGTGATCAATAAGTTGACCAAGGTGGCACACTTCATTCCAGGAAACCTTAAGGATGGATCGTTGACCCTAGCCAAGAAATTTGTCCAGGAGATCTTCCACTTGCATGGAGTGCTAGAGACTATCATTTCTGATAGAGACACCCAGATGACCTCAAGATTTTGGATGACCCTAAGTGTCGCATTGGGAACCAAGTTAAATTTCAACTCAGTTTATCATCCTTAGACTAACGGGTAGACAATGAGGGTGAATCAGGTAGTCGAAGACCTCCTCTAAATGTACTGCATGGACCAATAGTGTAAGTGGGAAGAATACTTACCATTGGTAGAATTTTCTTACAATAACTCTTATCACACATCCCTATGTATGACGTCTTTCGAAGCTCTTTATGGGTGGAAGTGTCAAACACCTATCAGTTGGGATAGATTGGAAGACAGGATCATAGTAGGACCTGAAATGCTCAAAGATAAGGAAGAACAAATGAGAGTTATTAAGAGCATACTGAAGGAGGCGACAGACCGACAGAAAAGTTATGCTAACAAGAATAAAACTCTTAGATAGTTTGTGGCAGGGGATAAAGTTTTCTTAAGAGTCAAGCCTCATAAAAGTTCCATTGCCTTTGGAAAGTCTTCCAAGTTGGCCCCAAGATATTTTTATTTGAAATCTTGGAAGTGATTAAACCCAATTGCTTATAGACTTGCTCTACCACCTACTTTGGCTCGAATTCATAATGTGTTTCATGTTTCTTTGCTTAAGCCATATCACCCTAATGTAGCTCATGTGCTTGATTGGAAATCCTTGCAGGTACAGGATCCAGGAGTGGTGCTAGTGGAGCCCATTAGAATCCTAGATAGACGCAACATTAAGTTGCAAAGCAAAGATATTGCTTAGTTTAAGGTCCAATGGGACCAGTATTCAGAAGACAATGCTACTTGGGAGGATGAGGAAGAAATAGAACGCTCCTTCCCACATTTGCTTTCTTAAGAAAGAGACTTTGATAATTTTGTTTGAAAATTTTGGATTGAAATATTATAATGTTTTGGCTTGGAACACTATGATGATGTTGAAATAGACACATATGCTTTAATTACGGCTAGCTAGACATCGAGGCGATGTCTCTTCCAAGAGGGGAAGGATTTCATAATCCATTTTTTATTGCATTTAAATTATAATGCGGTAAATTGAATTATTGAGGAAATTCAATATGTTGAATGAAAATTTTGATATTTTTAAAAAAATTGAAAGAAGTTGACTGTCATTGACTATGTGATCTTTTGAATTATCTTATAATTTTATCATGATTGAATGTTACTGATGAATTGTGCAAGTGCAAGTGTGTGCAAATGCAAGGAAGTAGGTTGAAAGACGAGAACACAATTGAAGTAGGATCGTTTAATCGGATTGAACAGTTTAGCCGGATGGAATGTGGGTGCACACACGACAAAATAGCATGATGACTGCATTTGAAAATTCATATAGGATATTATATTAATCTGACTTGAAATGATTTGATGATTGAGAAGGTAGACTTGTGAAATGTAATACATGTGAAATTCTTATTTAATTGTCTATCTTGATCTTCTATTTTGAGAATTTAAAAGAAAACGATAGTATGACTTGACATATAAATGAATGTATGTATTTCAAAAAGGCTTATTTAAAGGATAAGAAAAGTCACTTCATTCAAACATTATTCTTCGAAATAAAAAAAAAAGTTCATTCATATTTAAATGTTGATATATGTACATGTAAACATATATATATATATATACACACGTGTACATATGTATGTACACACATACACACACACATATATATATATATATCAAAGAACGTGCATATGTGTGCAAATAAACAAACACACACACACACACACACACACATATATATATATACACATGTACATATGTATGTACACACATATATATATCAAAGAACGTACATATGTGTGCAAATAAACATATATATATATATATATATATATATATTCCTTAAAGAAAATGAATATGGAATCAAAAATTATTACTATCATATTGATAGAATTCAAATGAAATCATGAGAAGATCTCATGTAATGTCATGGCCTATATTCAAATTATGGCCAAGTAATTAAAATTCGATATAATGTGGCAGCAAAATTAATGCCCATTATGAAAGAAACGACCCATATTCATGTGAACAAGTAAGAGGGAGAAATCTTTCCATTTTGGAAAGATATCACTAGTAAAACATCGAACAGTGATGGTGATGCGTATCTAGGAAAAAAAGGCAAGTGACTCGACTGTGAGGAAAACCAGGAAAAAAAAAAAAAAAGCTTGGGAAAAAGCTCGACTTTGAGGTAAATCAATATTATGTTTTCGAAATATGCTTGATTTCTTAGTATCTCTATTCAAAAGGCTTGCAATATTCTTTTAGTTTGTCAATTCTATTAGACTCAGTAATTAAATATTAAACGTCTGCAAATGTAATCGGCTTAGAGTTGAGTCGATTTCATGTAAATCGATCATCCTTTGTCTATGAAACCAGGGCCTTATCGACCGACCATGTATGCTTCTGGTTATGCATTCTTTTTTTATCTTATTGGCATGTTGGCCGAGCGTGGTCGGGCCAAGATTGCTATATATTTTTGCCTCTTTCTGTATTGTCATGCATGTAAGTTTATCTAGCCATTCTATGGCTATTCGAATTAAATTCAAAGAGCAGAAATTGTATTGTTCGAAAGCGATGTAAAGTAAAATATGTTGATTATTCCCTTTAAGGAAATGACTGTATTACCTCCATCATTTCAACTATTACTCTTTTTTATAGTATTTTCTATGTCAATCGGCTAGGTCAAATGATTGAGGCCACACCCTTTGGGTGTGTAGATTTGATTAGAATCTCATAGCAATACCAAACCATCGCTCTTGTTTATTAAGTTTGCATCATTCACCTTGAACGAAGGAGGAATGAAGTTATCATTCCAACCCTTGCATTTGTTGAATTGATCTACAAGATCGACTAGCCACATGTTTTAAATCATAGGTTAAACATTGCATGTCGAGATATATATACCATTAAAGGGCATTCATCAAGAATCGACAATTTTTATTCTTTATGGTAAACTGAATAGTCGATTACTGTTGGTCATTCTTGGAACAACAAGTGATTTGATCATTTATTATTTTCTTGTAGACCACAATAGAAAACATGGGTCTTTCTAAAACCCTGGAAATAATGAATTTGTTTCAAGACGCATGATTATTTTGGTCTTAAATCGACAAGCATGTCGATCTATAAATTATTGCACAAAGGAAATTAGTATCATTTATATGTTGAATACCAAAGTAATGAAGATTTTTTTCTTTTGTATGAAGTACTAGATAGCTTGAAATCCGTTAACAAAACTTAAATGGCATTGGAATCTTGTAAACTCCATCAAACAACATCGTTTTGTTATAAACAATCTTTGTTTAGTTGCAAACAACATTGTTTTGTCATAAACAATATTTTCTTAGCTACAAACAACATCATTTATTTATAAATAGTATTTGTTTAGCTGCAAACAACATCGTTTTGTTATAAACAGTATTTGTTTAGCTACAAATAGCATCGTTTTGTTATAAACAATATTTGTTTAGTTGCAAATAGCAACATTCTGTTATAAACAATTTATGTTTTGCTAAAAACTATTGTTTAGCTACAAACATCTTTGTTTTGTTACAAACAACATATTAGTATGTGGAAACTGTTCAAATAGACTTGATCTTAGTTCTTTTACTTGTATTTCTGACAAATGATATGACAATTCTAGAACATTAATTGGAACTGAAGCAATTAGATATAATGGTTTTATTTCAGAATGTATGCACAAATTAATAACTTAAGTTGGCACATATATGTGATGCACATAGACCTTCGTCTGCGTGCATGCACATATATGTGATGCACATAGACCTTTGTCTACGTACATACACATACTTGTGACATACCTTATTTTGTTATTAAATTCATTCTTAAATGAATAATGATTTGCGTTGAATGTAATCATGTGTCATGTGTATGAAATGATTGGATAATGTATTGATAGTTCCATTTGAATCATTTTTCTGATTATTTATTTAATAAGGAAATAAGTAGACTGAATTACTTTTCCGTAGATATGTGTCTAAAGAATATTCTCTTAAAAGCATCAAGTTTCCACAGTCCATGATAATGTGTAGATTAAAAAATCTACACAATTTCAATCTAGAAATTTTTAACAAGACAATATTCTCTTTATTGATAGAACAACACCTAAGTAGACTAGAGAACCTCAGGGTAGATAGTTGTTATGGAATAAATGTGTTGATGAAAGTTACCTTCCGAGATAGGTGTTGAAATGGAGTTTAGAGAGTATAGGTATTTTCTTTATCCAAAACCTATCATTTGATGTTGCAACTTAATTTTTATGCTTGGCCAAGCAATTAGCCCATTATGTATGTATGGACTTTGTGATAACACTCTCTGTCATTCCTAGCATAGATCTTGCATTTTTCTAAATAATAGATAGAGATGCATGTTGATGTTTGTGCATGCACCAGATTCCACCTTGCAGATTGTTCTCTTGCTACAAAATTTGTGCAGGGTCGAGTATTCTTCAAGTTGGAAGAATTCTAGGGAAGGGTAAGCTTTGTGGTTGGGTGGTAAAGCGCTTCAACCATGTTCTCATCCACTAGTAGAGGTGAACATCAAGAGGAAACCTTGGATTTTTACAAGACTGTCATGGTCTATGATGTAACCTTGATGTAAAATTTGTATATTGTATTGACTTAGTGGCCCTATGAGCCAAGTCAACTTGGATATTGTAATTGACATTGAAATTGAATATATATATATATATATATATATATAGATTTGACTCATTTTAATTAGAAATGTGTTGCTATGATTGAAAATAGCTACTTAGTTATGTCTTTTTAAAATTAAATATTCAAAATATCATTTGCAATAATATAATTAATTAATAATTAGAATGGGTTATTACACTATTGAATTTGTTGAAGGTGTTCAAACCTTGTCTTGCAAGCTTTCTTCAAACTTTCTTCTCTAGGCTCAAACCCTTAATCGATGTCCTAATTGGGTTTTTATGGCATCAACTCTCACTCTTTGATTTCTGTGTGAGGGAGGAAATCATTATATGAAAACAAGATCAAACGTGCTTGAAATGAGAATCTAAACTAAGATCAAACACATTAATCTAATATCTAAACCTACACATATGAAATGAAACTAAGCTATTGAAAACACATTTAGGAAATATATGATTATCAAATTGAAAGCAAACAATAAGCACAGTGTTACCATCCTATATTAGAGTGTATTCGCCTGATGTTGGATTATTCTTATCACCGCGAAGCCTCCATAGTTCGTGAAAAACTTGATGAATGATGCTTGATGTTGGTTGATCGAAGGAATGAGGAAGCTCTATCAATGGTGATCTTGACAACACTTCGTTGCATAAGGTATGTTGATTCTCCGATCCTTTTTTGTGAGGAGAGAGGTTTATTATATAGGAAATGAGATTTTGAATAAACGATCAGGATTAAACAATGTTGGATCAAGATCAATGGTGGAAATGTGTTGAGAGGATTTAGACATGAGAATATTGTGCAAAGTTGATTGTACAATTTGTGTAATTGAGGAATAGATTGGCTAGTCAGGAATTAGATTAATTAGTTAGGATTTGATTGATCAGTCAGGAATTGATGGTTGAGTTAGGAATTAGATGGTTGAATTAAAAAATTGGATTGCTTAGTTAGCAAGCATAATTTGCTCAATCAGAAAGTGGGTGAGAAATTATGAATTAATTGATTTAATTAATTAAATTCCTTTTTAGAGTTGAACGTGCAAATCAAGTTTGACTTTTGCAAACAAAGTTGCATTAGTTTGATTTGATTTTTGATAAATGATTTGAATAGTTTGATTTAATTATTCAAAATTTGGAGAGAATGTGTCATAATTAAATTATTATGATTTAATAATTCAATTAACTTAGGGGAATAAAGTGTTTTAGCGACGTAATTAAATATTTGTCATTATTTAATCAATCGGGATGAAATAAAGTGAGATTAGGACTTTATTAAATAAGTTTAATTTATTTAATTGGTCGAAATGAAAAAACGTGAATTAATCCAATAACGTTTTATTTAATTAATAGTTGAATTAGGGTTTCAATATTTTATTAAATAAATAAAATTTATTTAATTTGTAGATAATGATGAAAAAGTGAATTAATTAAATAATATTGTATTATTCAAATAATAGAGGAATTTAGGGTTTTGGATGTTGCTGATATGAAATGAAATGTTGTTTGATGATAATGATGTCGATGTTGTGCAATGTTACGAGAATGTTCTGAGATATTTTGGGATGATTCTAAGACGTTTCGAGATGATTTTGAGATGTTTTGAGACATTCTAGGATTATTCCAAGATGTTTTGAGACATTTTGGGATGATTTTGAGATGTTTCAGGAATGTTCTGAGATGTTCCAGTATGATTTTGAGATGTTCTGAGACGTTCCAGGATGATTTTGAGATGTTCAGAGACATTCTGGGATGTTTCGAGATGTTTCAATATGATTTTGAGATGTTCCAAGATGATTCTAAGATGTTTCAGGAATATTCTCAGATGTTTTGAGATGTTTAGGGAATGTTTCGAGATGTTTCAGGATGATTTTGAGACATTCTGAGATTATTCAGGATGATAGGTGTTAGGTCAATTTTACATGTCTAGAATTTCTTAGGCTCCTAAACACTTCAACGCACTCCTCAGAGTCTTATCAAACCCTACTTTGTTGTGGATAATACAAAACAATGTATTTTTTTAATAAATCCTCAAGAACCTAGGGCTTTGGCAATCTTTTTTAGCAATGAACACACTCAAACCGTCATACATCACACAAATGATTTAATTAGGACTTCTCCTTTGGTGGGAACTGAGGAAGAAACATAAAGAATAAATTCACCAAGTTTCATCAATTTTTTATGGTGCAAACAAAAGTTATGAATTTTTTAAGCTTATCGGAAATCCTAGGTTTGTAACAGGGTTGTTGGTAGTATTTTTGCCATATCTTGCTCAAAACACAATGAAATAAAGCCAAACCAATTGCATTGGATTCTTAAAACAAAAATATATCATCCCATCATTTCACAGATCCTGACATGGCTCTGTACAGGTTCTTATAATGCTATTTTCATACTGTATTTGAAGAAAATTGACATAAATTTGACAAAAAAATAGGGTATTTCATGAAATCTTGCTCCCACAGCCCCTTGGAGTGTGTATTATCATTTATTCAACATGAATGAACATAAAAAATAGTTACCATTCAAAAATACATGCTTTTCTTTCAAAAACCTAATGTATCCTAATGTCTTTTTGCACTTAAACTTGCAAAATATGCATTTTTTACCACTTAGAACTAAACAAAAACATGAACAACGACCCTACATGGTCTTACATGGTATTTCAAGACCTTATTACATACTAAAAAGGATCCCATTGAGTGGGAATCCATGTTTAAACACACTTTCTCATCAAAATCCAAAACTTACATTTCCAGGTTGCTAGATGCTCCTACATCATACTCCAAGGTGGAAGAAATTTGAGTTCCATCTCAAATGATGATATTATTCTTTTTTTATTCTTCCATTTTTTTTGGATTCATAGTTGTTCTTGGACTTCCTCTTGATCATCTCTATGCTTGGCTTTATCAGCTTTATGTTTCTTGGTTTTCACTCTTTTGTTTCGGTCTTCCTTCTTGTATCGTCTCCTTATCTCCTTCTTAGCTGCAAGACTCCAAAATTATATTTCTCTTTCATATGCCTCATTATCGTTGTCCATTTCTTCATCCTCTTCATTCTCTCCTTGTTCTACACCTATACAAACATTATTAGCAACATACATTAGATAAAAACCATGAGGCCAATGTGCCTCTTCACTAGGTCCTTGTGCTTGCTTGCTTGTTTCTTCCTTTATCTCAGCTATACCTATCTTCTTATCAACTTTCTTATCATCACCAACCTGTTGGTTCCTTGAATGTGTCTCTTGCCAGTGCCAATTAATTTTTCTTCTTTATTTGCTTCATCTTCTCTTTTCAAGGCAACCATCTGGTGCCTTCTTCTTTTCTTAACAATCATCTTTACGGGCCACTTCACCTTCTTGTGCATTGGCCGATACCAAACATATTCTTGGTATCCTTCCTCAAGCCACTATTTTACTACAAGATTAATATCTTTCCTCAACTCTGCCATTTCTCTATCAAACTCTAAATCTTGTCTTATTTTATTGAATTTCATCTTTTCCTTATTTTTGAGGCCTTCTTTCTATCTTCTCTTCTCGACTTTGTGATACTAGGGCTTCTTTTCTTTTTCTCACTGCCCAATTTTTTGGTACCCAAGTTCTTCACTTTAACCTGTCAAACTTTAACACATACCAACTTCCCCTTCCTAGATCTTTGTAGCTCTGATACCAAAATGATGCAGAGGGATAAACAATTCAAATAAAAATGTGTTTTTAGGTTCTATTGAATCTACTGAAGGTGTTCAAACCTTATCTTGCAAAATTTCTTCAAACTTTCTTCTCTAAGCTCAAACCCTTAATCAATTTCCTAATTGGGTTTTTATAGCATTGACTCTCACTCTTTGCTTTCTTAGGCTCCTAAAAACTTCAACACACTCTTTAGAGTCTTATCAAACCCTACTTTGTTGTGGATAATGCAAAACAATGTATTTTTTCACTAAACCCTCAAGAACCTAGGGCTTTGGCAATATTTTTGAGCAATGAACACACTCGGACCTTCATAAATCACACAAATGATTGAATTAGGAATTCTACCTTGGTGGGTGTTGATGTTATTGAGTAGCGTTGGGATGCTACCTCCAGCACAACACGATCTTTGAAGACAATTCAAATTGTAGCCTAAACGACTATTTGAATTGTGATATTATATCCAATGAAGAGGCGCTTCATTAACACATGATTATTCATTACCTTTGTGGCCAACATGAGGAGATGCAATTTCATCTTGAGAGTAACATCTTTTATTAAGAGACATTTAATAATTGTTTATTAATTGAAGCTGACTTCCACTTATGAAGAGACGTGATTGCTTGTAGCCGACATCATATATGTTAGAGTCACAACTTTTGAATGGAGGCCAACATGAAGGATTTGAAGGGATGTGTCTCTCCCTTTCATTTTGTATATATACTCAATGGACATTTCATTGTTGGCAATCATATTCATTCATCTTAGTTCAAGTTCACATAAGATCGAAGTTCTTCAAGTACAATTTGATATATTGAAGGAGGCTAATGAAAGTATAGTAGAAGGTCGTGTTTATCATCAGCAAGTTGTATCTGTGTTAGCATCAATTTGTGATGCCATTCTTGGGCTCATAATTAGCCTCATTGTAAAGGATATTTGTTGTTTATTATTCAATATATAAGCGATATATTGTTGTTGGGTTTTTCTCCCTCAAGAGGAGGGTTTTCCTAGGGTAGTTGTTGTGTTATTGTGTCTGATTTTTTGAATTAATTACTACTTATCTAATCTTATCATAAAAACAACATGGTATCAGAGTGGGTTTAAGTGAAGGATCTGATTAGATTTATTCAAGTCAAGGCATGGTCTCATTTGAGGCAGCCACAAGTTTCAGAAAAGTGGCATTGCTGGTGTTATCAAGGACTCTGTGAAAGGAGCTTAGCCATCAGTGGAGCGGAAGCATTTGCATTTTGGAGTTTGATTCTATCGAAACTTTCATAGTGGTATTAATTCTGGAAATCAAGGAAGACATTACCCGCATAAGATAGGAAATAACTGGTGATCAATGCCATCCTGGGCGGAGATCGCTGGGTGTGATAAGCGCTACATCCTGGTTCAGAATCTCGTCCTCGGGCTTAGCCCTATGAAGCCCAGTTCGATATGTATGTATCTACCTCTGTTGAAAAATTGAATTCATACATTGCTATGTTTTCTATGTATCATTCTATGTATTTCCTGATCAATGGAAATTATATTTTTACTGTGTAATATGTATCGCGAATATTGATGAAGTAGAACAAATATTCGGGGAGTGAAAATATTCTCAGTATCCTTTGCTATGTTGAACGACGGGATCTGGAAATACGATTTCTATGGCAAGTTAAATCGAGTCTGGAAATTTCGGCCAGAGCCGAAGGCTCGACCTGATCGAATTTCACCTTCATCATCCGTCTTTATTTTCGCAAGATCTCTTCAATCGCATCTCTGGCATCATGTAATTTCAGGTGTTATGTTGCGATGATCATGAGTGGTCGGACATTGCTCAGTATGAGATCATTTTTCAACCCCAGTGTTGTTTATGATATGGTTTTCATGTATTCATGTCCTCAATATAGAAGAGGAATGCTTACATGTCGATATTCTACAGTTGCATCTAGTTCGATATTCAGATATTTGGATTGGAGTCTAAGGAGCATGAGGAAACCTTACAGGAGTATAGAGGGCCATGCATGCTAGCCGTAAAGAGAAAATTCTAATCATAATGTAGGTTGAGAAGTGCTTGTCCTGGAATTCTTTTCTATACCTCTGTTATACCATCAGAGCTTAGAAGTGTGACTTCTTGAAATCCTACGGTGATGAATAATTTTTCAGAGGCAGATCAAAATGGTGTATTTTTCATGTCTCAGTTTTTGGAATCTATGTGTAGAGGCATGTTGCTGGTAAATTTATGTGACAGTTAGTTGTGGATGATGCTGGTGTAAGTTCTCTTGAGAAACATCACTTAGTTGAGGCCTCACTGTTGTTTTAGCTACTCCTTTCAAACATTCGGTTTGATCTCGGGACAGATAAGTGCAGACCCGAAAAGCATTCTAATTTCACAAGATAAGTATCTTATTATTGTTTATATTTTTTTCTGAAATCTAGGATGAAGTTCAGTCTGCTAAGTTGTGCAGGTCTAACTTTGTTTACTTGAATCATATGTGATTGGTAAAGATCGTGATAGTGATCACTGGCATAAGATCCCTTGGAAGATGTCAATCATTCATTGCATTTTGTTGCGAAGATCTTTGAGTGTGACTCTGAGATGAAAAGTGAAATGTAATTCCGTTGTGATTAGATGGTCACTTCGATTCCATACTCTATGTGCATAGACTACGATGGTGCCTTGAGAAGGTTGGTACTCTATTAAATATGCTAGCTACATAATGTGTCTTGTGCAGATTGTCTTTTGTTGTACTAAGATTAGCACTCTCGAGAGAAGCAAAAGATGGAAGAAAGATATATCAGAATTCAATAAAGATAAGTTTCTTTATCCCTTATTCTGATCTTTTGATATTTGTTATTTATAGGTTGATTCTTATATATAAAATATTAAGAGAGAAGTATTCGTGTTTTGTTTAATGTTCATGAATTACTTATGTGCTATAATATTGGGATAGTGAATCTTGTATGCTTCTAGCTTTGATTCTTCTACTTGAGATGGTTTTATAAACTATTAGTAATCTCTCTAAATTGCTTCCAGGATGGATCAAGGAGCAAGAAGGTGATGAGAGATTGCTTAGAGAGGATAAGCTTGTGGCATCCTGTGAGGAAGTCATGCTGACTAGAGACATGATCAAGCATGGAGTCACAACTTGCAACCATGGGACTAAGTTGGTGGCTAGAGGGAGTTCACTTCCAGAAGTCTTCTTTGCAATCTCTGAGGCAAGGATCAAGAGGGAGTTTTGTGACTCACTGAGAAGAAGTGAAGGTTGCAGCATTACATGGCCGATGATAAAGTCCTTGGAAGACCTCTTCAGCTACTGAGAAGAGAATTGCACAAGATAATCTATCTAGATTTGACATTGGTAGCTCTGCAAACCTATAGAGTGATCTGGGTTGAGGTCGAGAAGGGTAGTCCTGAACTCTTTATAGCATCAGAGGTGTGCATTGTAAAACATTTCTCTAAGGCAAGCGTTGTAGGAAATCTTGGACGAAGAGGTCAGAAGATTGATGCAAGTACTTGAAGATTCAAAGGGAGCCTACTGAAATTGAAGAAGATGGTGAGCTAGTTGATCTTGGTTCCTTATGTTGTTTTATTTCTTACCGGAAAATATCATCTCATTATCAATGCAAGGAGTTAGCTTCTAAATTTGAAATGAAGGATCTTGGTTACATGCATTACTTCCTTGGTTTAGAAGTATGGCAGAAGCCTATTGATTTCATTCTAAGTCAAGGGAAGTATAACATTGATATTCTGAAGAGATTTGGTATGATGGATTGCAAATCCATGTCTACACCTATGGAGACCAACTTGCATAAGTTGAAAGAGGTTGTAGCTAGTTCATATTTGGTGGATCCCATGATGTATAGGCAGTTGATTGCATTGATGTATCTAGTCAATACTAGACCAAATATTTGCTATGTATTTGCTATGCAGTGAGTGCACTTAGTCAGTTCATGTGTGAACCAAGGAAAATACATCTAGTTGCAGCAAAACATATCCTAAGATACTTGTGTGGCACAGTTGGATATGGGTTGAGATATTCTTCAGGTGTGGATTTGAAGCTGCATGGTTATACTGATTCTGATTGGGCAGGGTGTGTTACTGATCGTAAGAGCACCTCTGGATGTTGTTTTAGTTTGGGGTCTGCTATGATACCCTGGTGTAGCAGGAAGCAATCTTTTGTGGCACTGAGTACAATAGGGCCAAGTATATTGCAGCTTGTGTGGCAGCTCAAGAAGCAGTGTGGCTTCAGAAGCTCGTTGCAAGATTTTTTGGACAATCGTTGGAGCCAACAGTCATTCATTGTGATAATCTAAGCTATGTGAAGATTTTTGTCAATCCATTGTTTCATGACAGAACTAAACATGTTGAGATCAAATACCACTATATCAAAGATATGGTATTGAGGAAAGCAATTCAGTTGAGGTATATCAACATTGATGAGCAAACGATAGACATTCTCACCAAGCCTCTTTCCAGGATAAAGTTTGTGTACTTTCAAGACAAGCTTGGTATGGTGGAGAATGAAGCCCTAGCTGAGAAGGAGTCTTAGTGTCAGTGATCCTCTTTAATGCATTTCTCTTTAAGAGAGATTTGAGGTGCAAGGCCTTCTTAATGCATTTCTCTTTGAGAGAGATTTGAGGTGCAATCCCTTGTTAATGCATTTCTCTTTAAGATTTGAGGTGAAAGCCCTTGTTTCCACCCTCTGGGAGAGCCATGGTGGATGTCATGTGTGTGACTCCATGACAACATCACGTTAGAGAGTCTGTGATGATTTCCTTGTACTTGTGTTTTCACCCTTTGGGAGTAGCCATGGTGAATGTCATGATGAGGTGACGACATCACGTTGAGTGATGAGCACTTGTACACATTTTCCATCCATGGGAGTAACCATGATGGTTGATATCACGATGAGGTGATATTTCTATTTTTCCACATATGGGTGTAGCCATTGTGGTTGACATCATGATGAGGTGATATGTCTTATATAGCTGGACGTATCCTCCCTAGCTGAGAGGGAGTGTTGATGTTATTGAGCAGCGTCAGGCTGCTACTTCTAGCATAGCACGATCTTTGAAGACAATTCAAATCGTAGCCTAAACGGCTATTTGAATTGTGATATTATTTCCAATGAAGAGGCACTTCATTAACACATTATTATTCATTACCTTTGTGGTCGACATGAGAAGATGCGATTTCATCTTTAGAGTCACATCTTTTATTAAGAGACATTTAATAATTGTTTATTAATTGAAGTCGACTTCCACTTATGAAGAGACATGATTGCTTGTAGCCGACATCATATATGTTAGAGTCACAACTTTTGAATGGAGGCCAACATGAAGGATTTGAAGGGATGTGTCTCTCCCTTTCATTTTGTATATATACTCAATGGACATTTCATTGTTGGCAATCATATTCATTCATCTCAGTTCAAGTTCAAATAAGATCGAAGTTCTTCAAGTACAGTTCGATATATTGAAGGAAGCTAATCAAAGTATAGTAGAAGGTTGTTTTTATCATCAGCAAGTTGTATCTGTGTTAGCATTATTTTGTGATGCCATTCTTGGGATCATAATTAGCCTCATTGTAAAGGATATTTTTTGTTTATTGTTCAATATATAAGCGATATATTGTTGTTGGGTTTTTCTCCCTCAAGAGGAGGGTTTTCCTAGGGTAGTTATGTTATTGTGTCTAATTTTTTGAATTAATTACTGCTTATCTAATCTGATCATAAAAACAATAGTGGGAACCTAGGAAGCAACCTAAAGAATAACTTCACCAAGTTTCATAAATTTTTGATGGTGCAAACAAAAGTTATGATTTTTTTAAGCTTGTTGGAAACCCTAGGTATGTAACAGGGCTACTTGTAGTATTTTTGTTGTATCTTACTCAAAACATAGTGAAATCATGCCAAACCAATTACATTGGATACTTAAAACAAAACTCTATCATCCCATAATTTCATAGATCTTGACATGGCTCCTTACAGGGTCGTACAATACTGTTTTCAGACTATATTTTAAAAAAATTGACAAAAAAATGGGCATGTCATGAAATCTTGCTCCCAAAGCCCCTTGGAGCATGTATTCTCATTGATTCAACATGAATGAACATAAAAAATAGTTACCATTCTAAAATACATGCTTTTCTTTCAAAAACCTAATGTAGCCTAATGTCTTTTTGCACTTAAACTTACAAAATGTGCATTTTTTACCACCTAGAACTAAACAAAAACATAAAAAATGACCCTACATAGTCTTACATGGTATTTCAAGACCTTATTACATACTCAAAATGATCCCATTGAGTGGGCATCCATGCTAAAACACACTTTCTCATCAAAATCCAAAACTTACATTTTTAGGTTGCTAAATGCTCCAGCATCAGATGGGAAATTCAAAATTTGAATTAGGGGTCATTCTCATTCTTGTCAAGACGAAACCAAGTTAATCTTGTGTTGCTTGTAAATTAACTAGAGTTATAAGGTGGTAATCTCAAAGTGAGGAAAATGTGTGGAAATATGTGCAACTAGGGATGGGATAAGAATTAACAAGTAGTTAATGTATGGGAATAAGTAAAATGAGATTGAAATAGGGATGGGTAGGGATCAATCAATGAGCCAAGATTAAGACATGAGTAAGCCACTTTCAATATGTTATTGCATTAAGGTATTTCCATCAAGGGGCACAAAACTAGATGAGAATTGACATGGGTATTTATAATTTCACCATTACATTTTCCCCTCACTTTGATGTGTGTGTGTGGATATAATATGAGTATGCATTTCAAAGTATATGTTCATTCTCAACCAACATGAAAAATAAAAATACAAACATTCATAAAAGGATATTGGTTCATATAAGGTAACATGTCATTCTTGAACTCATCTTGTACTCTCCTTGACATGAACACTCCATCAAAAAATACAAAAAAAATGGAAAATATGCAATAAATAACATGCCAAATGATTAGCGTAAGTAGAAACTACAAGTTGCTATAACTATCTATGAAAAATAAGGAGAAGAAAGGAGGGGCATATAATTCTACTTGTACAAAAAGTGATACGAAAAATACTTTGTGTAATGAACTAATGTATTTTTAGCTTGATGTGATGTGACCATGCAACAAAACTCCACGTGATTCGACAATGCTCTAAGTTTTCACATGATGTGGTTATGTAATGCAATAAATCTCTAAATGGTGTGGAAATGCAATAAATTTATGCACAATGTGGGCATGTAATGTGATGAATCTCCATGCAACATGGAAACAATATATGTATAGTATAAGTCACTATTTTAAATCTCAACCGTGAAAAGTGGTAATGATAACATATGCTCCCCTCAAATGGGTTGCATCCAATAGATGTGAGGAAGTGAAGGAGAGGATAATGATATATAATAATATTCATAAAAAAAACAAAATTATTGAACAAGACATAAAAACATATAACATTTAAAGATGTACCATAATGTGAGATCATAAATTAGAGGTGATTTTCATCTAGCAAGGATGGAACTAAGGCTAGATAAGGATTATGTAAGCCTATACAAAGTGTAATCAAATGAAGAGATAAGCATGTAAGCCTAGGTAAATAGGATATGAGGGTGAAGGTGCATGCAAGGATGATTTCCCTCATTGTAGGAAAAATAAAAAGATGAAGATGACAATAAAGGAAAGTTGAGGATCATAAAAGTATCAATGGGATGTATAAGACAAGGTCATGAAAATGGTCTCACATAAGTAATCATAAGATGAAACATCATAAGAGATTGTAAGGTCCAATAACATAAGCATGGAATTATAGGCATGCCAAGATCATAACAAAAAGTGATAAGCATGAAGTCATAAGTAGGTTGACATGATAAGAATAAGATACTTGTAAATTTGTAGGTCATAACAAAAACAAGCATAAAAAATAGAGTAATGGAATATAGAAGACACCACTACTATGTAGCGTAGACCATGAAAATGTGTAAACATGAAACATGAGTAATGATAAAAGCTAAAATAGGTGTATTTAGAAGTGAGCAAGGAAACATAAGCAAGTGCGAAATACTAAAACATGACATAAGAGGGCATATAGGTTCTAAACATGAAAATGACATAAGGAATATGTTCTTTAAGTAGAGAAACAACATAAATCCAAATATAGAAGGTGAAATGAGAATAGAATTGTGCATAACAAACATGGTATAATTAAAGGGCCAAAGTGTAAATAATGAAAAAAAATGAAGTGACATGAACAAAATGACACTTGTTCGAATTCACTTGTTTTAATATGCATCACTAAAGGTGTCTTTACAACATCCACATGCTAACTAGGAACATGGGAACCTACAACCAATTAAAGAAAGCAAAATCATAAAAATGTGGCAAGAAATAAGAAGGATAGGTGAAGATATGGAATCAATGAACCATCGCATATGTCTATAGTATATAAAGAAAATCTCATTGTCAAAAACAATGCCTCCCATGGGTCTTTCCATGTCATTATGAAGAGTATCCACATGAACAAGAGTTGGATGTGGGGATGCCAAGTGTGAGGTATGCTTTAGTTGATGTAGATGTTGTATTAGGTGGTTTTTTTTTTATTTCATATGTATCCTCAACTTATGATGTGTTATGGTGTACAAGACCAATCCATTGATGAACATGATTTACTTTCATATGATTAACCTCATCAAGTGAGGGAGTGTTGGGACCATGAGTATACTTAATGTTTATATTCTTTGTGCCTATAAGTTCTTGAAATTAATGTTTAAATGCAATGCATCTATCTATAGAATGACCATGTTTGCAATGATATTAACAAAATTATTTAGTTATGTGGTGCTAGGTAAGAGCTATTCATTGGTTTGAAAAGAGGTAAGATAATGAGATTAAATTTTAGAAGTTATTTTAGTACCATATGTGGACGCTCTTTTAATGTAGTGAATTCTCTAAATTTATTTGGTTTGGGAAGTGCAATATGATCATCATGAATATAATTATGTATATCTTCACTATCCTATTTTTTGAACGTGACAATGATATTAACTCATGGGAAAATAAAGAGTGCTAGAAATATGCTAGTATGAAAGAGGATATTATAATAAACCACACATAATAAGCTACATAAAATAACTGTCCTTTAGTGAGGGATGTAAACCAATAAATATATGTTGAATCTTAGCATCCCATAATGTAGATTTCATATTAATAATCAAAACTTGGAATCTCATGATATAATTTTGAATTGGTTTATATTATTATTGCTTAAATTGTATTACTTGTGTGATAGATGTCTTGGGTTTAATATTGTAATGAAATTTCTCCACAAAAATAGTAGCCACCTCCCCAAAATAAGTGATAGAAGTGTGAATAATACAATGCAAAAGCATGACCACTTAAGCTTGTTGGAAATAATTTTGAGAGTAATTGATTCTCATGAAAATATGAAAATAATATAGTAGTGAAAGTCCTTAGATGAAGCAATGGACTACCTTTACCATTATTAAATTTGAAAAACAAGGCACCACCAATCCACTCGGTGAAGGATAATTCAAAATGTTATATATCAAAGGATTGTGGAATATTTTACTAGTACCATCTTGTGGTTTAAATATTTGTGCATACGTATTCACTATAATGTCCCACATCATAGGTATAATATTTTTTGAGTCATTTTCTATTTTTTTCGGGGGGATTTCAGGCTTCATTGTGCTTTTGTAGCTTCCTTTCAACCTTTTCTTCCAAATTTTGTCAATCATTTGCTTCTTATAGGTTGAAGGGCTTCCTTTATTGGTGCCATTTACCTTAGTAAACCATTTTTCTGAAACCCCCACCTTGTTAGCCTAGTTGGAATTTTAAAATTTCCCATATCAACATCCCTTCTCCATTTTTTTCAAGTCCTCGAATCCTCATGCTTTGAGCCTTTGGAATTTCCTTTAACAACATGCCAAGTTGCTTTTGTTCCTTGCAAACATGTAACCCTACTCTCTTTTATCTTGTGGTATTTTAGAGTTTCATTTCATACCTTGCAACTAGACCAAAGGATTTGGTATTCTCGATCACATATCCCCAAGGTATTGAATATTATTGAGTGCAAACCTCTCCTATATCATAGGATCCCCAAAAAAATCTTTCAACATACCTTAAAGGTATGAGGTATTCTTGGATCTTGAACCATAATTATTGCTCCTTCATCAATCTTATGCATGTAGATTCCAAGGTTTCCCCCTCATATACTAGTGGTTAATATGTGATATCATCAACCCTTAATCTCCATCAATATTGGATATGTTGTAATCCTAATATTTGTTCTCTTCAACATTGGGTATCTCCTAATATTGATCCATTCCACCTCTCCTTTTTGTCTCTAGCATTGGATATCCCCTAGCCCTAATCCTTACTCCCTCCAACATTAGGTATCTCCTAATCTTGATCCTTGCCCCCTCTTAAACCAAGTATCCTTGAAGTTATCTATGTTGTTCCATTATTCTTTCTTCCTAGGCATATGGACCTTTACTTCCATTTTCATCTTGGCATCCTTGCATACTTTCCCCAAACCCTTGACATCAAATCTCTAGGTATCTTAATCCTACTCTACCAAGTAAAAACAAGTTGAATAACACTTTAACTCCTAAATCCCCAAAACCCTTCACCTTGGCACAACATAGCATGAAAATTCCTATAGTCCCAACACTAGACCTTAAGAGCATCCCATGTGTATGCCATTTCTATGCAACTCTTTATATCTTGACCTTTTGGTAGTCATTTTTGTTGAACCTCCACTCTTAAGCATGCCTTTCCACAAATTCCTACTATTTAAATAGGAGATTTTGCGTATCATGCCACATGTCTTGAAAAAACATTAATAGCCTCAGTTGAACATGGAAAATTGGAGGGAAAATCCCAAACACCTTCCAACATGCGTAGACACCATGCCAAGTCCTATATGCCTTATTTAAGGCAATCAACTCCATAATTTTGCATCATTTTTCCAATCTTACCAAACCCTAAATTATAGAGTTGAGAATTTGTGATCACTTGGAAAATATTGGTACAAAAATGTTAGGTTCTAGAGATTAGTGGGAAAAACCCCATTAGTTTCCTTGGAGTTCAGAGGATGAAAACCCTTTGAGTTCTCGTGGGAAAGTTGTAACTACATTTTAAGTGTGGGAGATTTCAATAGCATTTTGGGAATCTCAACATTTTGGGTACTTTGGGTACTTTTTTAATATATATATATATATATATATATATATATAATTATAATTATAATTATAATTATATAATTGTTGTTTCAAAGCATCAATCTTTCTATCCTGAAGGTTAAACCCTATTATTGATGCTTCCTATTGAGAGAGAAATTGGGTATCAAGGAAGAGAGCATATGAAGTTACATTCACTAGGTCTAGAAAAGGGAGGAAATATGTTAGAAGGAAAAATAGAAAAGAACCCATTAATCTATGAAGAAAAATAATATTCCATTAAACCTTAGCTAGGATTCATTAAGGAAAAGATGAATTGCTATACTTAATGGAACAAATGTTGCATATGTTGAAATAATTTAAAAAAATTGAGCTAGATAGAACTTTTCATGGTGAAGGGAATACATTAGAAAATCATTCATTTGTGGGTAGCTCTATACCAAATCCATCAAGACCCATTCTCTTGAAAAAGTGAGATAAGGAATATAAAGGACCTAAATGCCCTTCTATAAAAGAGTTCGATAGGTTTTTTAATGAATACTAGGGAAAATTTGAAGCTTTTAGGAATACAATGTCTTTTGTTAGTTATGTGGAAATCCATGGAAAGAGAAGCCCTAATCAAATGACCGCCAATGATAATAATCACACAAAAAAATTGCAATAGAAATAAAGTTAGTTGAATGAACCTATATTTGATAGTAGCAACAAAAGCTCATGTGTTGCAACAAAAATTAATTTGAACACCCCTAAATTTGATGGTAGCAACTAGAACCCTACATGAGCTTGGTTGAAAAATTTATAGACTTAATTCTCCCTCATCCTTATGGTGGAGGAAATTCCATCAAATTTTATACGTTGCATGTAGAAGGTGTTGCCTACGATTGGTGGCACAAGGGTTATCCACTGAAGGATATGGAATTTTGTAGACATTTGACCATTTTAGCTAGAGGATTCTAGACCATTTTGAGAAAAAAGATGATGAATATTTGAGATAATTCCCAAGAATTAAGAAACAAAGCTTTGTGGGGTCTTATATCTCTAAATTCCAACAAGTTACAATTATGGTATCTTACATTTTTTAGAAAAGAGTCACCCTCATGTTTGTTGAGGGTTTTTTTGAAGCACTCAAAGGCATTGTCTAGGATTTTATGTCTTTTTCTCCCTATGAGAGGTGATAAGAATATCTTTAACACTTCAACCATTGGTACTTAAAAGAAAATATCATCTCCAAACTAGGGCCTCCACCTCTATGCAACATAAGGGAAATTTCTAAAAAGGAGGGTCATATCCACATCTGCAAAGGATTACACGTCCACCCCTTGCAACAAGAAAGGAATATGGCTATACAAATAATGAAAACAAAAGGAGGATACTATTTTTTTCCTGCAAAGAGCCATAAGAACACAACCATAGATTCCTTCGTAAAGATCATTTCCATTACATTGAGGTAATATTAGATGTTGACTTATACTTCAAAGAACCAAGGCCACAACTAGCCATAAAAGAGCATGAAAATGAAAATAGGGAGGGCAAAGACAAAAATGGAGGCACACTTTTAGATCTTTTGGGAACATCCAACTATCACCAATTAAGAGTTTGAGTGTTGTTTAAACAATAGATAGTGATGTTGATTGATAGTGAGGGTACCCAGAATTTAATTGGTGAAATATGAAACTTAAAAGAGGGCTTAGAGATAAGATATTAAATGTCATTTTCATTAAGGGATTCACTATTCCTTGTAGAAAAATAATATGACAATTCAACATAACCAATGAAGGTTACAAGTTGTGATGAATTTTAATTTGTAGGTTTAGGGGAAACAAACATGGTGCTAGGTGTGCAATGCTTGCACTCCCTTGGCGAGTTCTCAATGAATTACTAATCCATGGAACTCAAGTTAAAATATGAAGGGAAAGACATGGTAATTAGGGAAATCTCTAACAGAGCACCTAGGGTAGTCACCACTCAAAGAATGGAGAAGACCTTTTACAAAGGACAAGTAGCTTGGGCAACAAGTTGCTTAGTATTGCAAACAAATTCATCCATGAGGGAGCAACATGCCTATTATATTGACATAAAAATTATTTTGGATAATCATATTAGTGTGTTTAGCAATCTAATTTTAGGGCTACTAATTGATAGAAGTTTCCAACACAATATAGAGTTGGATCTTGACTCTAAACCAATCATGAAAACTCCTTGTTTCCACCTAAGGATGTACAAGAAGGAGATAGAAATAGCCATAAAATAACTCTTGGAGATAGGACACATTAGACCCAATTCTAGTCTACTTGCTTTATCCATGGTCCTTGTGAAGAAATTATTTTGCGCCATGTGATGTGTATTGTTTATAGGGCCTTGAAAAAAAAATCATAAAAAATAGGCACCCCATTACTAGGATCGACTAGTTGATCGATGAATTACATGGAGCCATTTATTTTTTAAAGAATAACTTGAGATAAGGCTAAGTGAGGGATGCATATGTGCACAAGAAAACCTTCAAATTCCATTTTGGGAATTTTGAATTCTTAGCCATGCCCTTTGGCTTGAAAAATACATCTGCTACCTTCTAATCATGCATGCATTAACCATTCAACAATCAATTAAGGAAATTTATTTTGGCATTCTTCAATGAAATATTGATTTATGACAAGACATGGGAATATCATTTCAAGCACCTATATTCAATCCTTGAGATATGAGAGAAACATGCTCTATTTGTAAAGGAATTCAATGCAAGTTTGGGTGACAAAATAATTATACTTGGGTCATGTCGTTAGAGGAAAGAACATCTAGGTGGATCATCAGAAGATCCAAGCCATTTTGGATTGGTCTCTCCTACCACATTGACACAACTAAGGTGATTCTTTGGCCTTTGCACTTTAGAATGTTTGTTAAGGTATTTTCATAGCTAGTGACACATTTAACTAACACGATGAAAGGAGATTTAATTTGGATAAACAACTCAAGAAGATTTTAATAAGCTCAAGGAAGTAATGATTCCATGCTCTATCCTTGATATTGTTGATTTTGACTCAAATTTATCATATAATGTGATGCTTCAAGGAAAGGAATTAGAGTTTTCCTAGTGTAGATGTATCATGAACCTTTTTCCCCAAAGTGAAAGGTGGTTATTAAAGCACTAAAAAAGAGATAAAAAATAAATGATAAATGATCCTTTGGAAAAAATAGAGATTAATGAAAAATATCCATGAACTCTTTTAAAAGGGGAGGAAAAATTATATTTATTAAATATTAATTAAAAAAAATTGTGAAAGGGTGTGATGGTTTAGAAACCAACCCTTAAGGATTATATAAAGAATTTTATCCAATACTTGGAAAGGGACATGGGGAACATTCAAGGAAGACTAAAGTGGTTTGGTGGCTATGGATATTGGAGAAGGGGTACATAGAGTGCGTGCAACTCAAGGTACAAAGTACACCTAGGATTGTCCTAGCTAGGGAATTATGCAAGTAGGCACACATTTTTGTGTGAGTAGGCACAAACTGTGTTTTTACATAGGTCCTCAGAGTGTACCATAGGAAGAGCCAATACCACTGATATCTTTCTAGGGTGAGAGTGGCTTAAGTCTTAAACCAGATTAATTAGCATTTTTGTGCATTTGTATCTAATTTATAAATATAATTCATAATCTTCAAACTTAATTAATAACACTAATAAATCGCTTCCATATAAAATTAACTCATATATATATATATATATATTCCAAGAAAAGCAGCATTACTTTTGGTATAAGAGCCTAATGATCAAGCCTTCCTATCTTTGAAAATTTATTTATGTTTTGAAATTTCATATTAATCAATCACAAAAATGCTCCTTGCATATGTATAGCATTATACACTTGCCCCAACCTTTGAGTCATAAGACTTGATTTTATAAGACCTTTATGATAATTTTGTTCTTTTAATTTTCTCATTGACATTATTGAATCCTAGATCGTATACATTCATATTCATATTTTAAGTCTTGTCTAAAGTCAACATTGCGTTGAGAACTATTTATTTATACCTACACTCAACTTAAGACACCATATCCATAGCTTATTAATAAGGTTTATATACATGTATGAATTGAAATGAGAGAAAAAATGAGATTGCTCTTGAATCAAAATTTAGTCATTCACATTACACCAAAAATCTATTACATAAAATTGCCTTTATAAGGCCATTATTCTCATATGAAACCAATTATGGGAATATGACTTCCAAAACCTAATTTATTTATTTAACTATTTTATGTCGTGTACTAAATTCTAACACCCCTCTTAGTACTGACATAGAGGAAAATTAGCACACATATTATCAAGAAGATCCTGTGCTCTTGTTCGCAATTCAATACTGCATGTTCTATCTTTTTACAATAGAAACATGTGCCACTTCAACAGGTCCTTGAAAAACTGATGCCTCTCATCCCAGAAGATTAATACAATGATGGTAGTGATCTTTGTACTACTATTAATATGTTCTAATACAACACAACTGTGTGGGAAGATAATAGGTGATACCATGTGTGGATCGATTAGCGTAAATAGGCCCAACGCGATGAATACAGGATCTTGAACGGTGCCAATAAAAAATTGTCAACTTGGATTGAATGAGAAAGTATCGTATTTCTCCAACACGAGTTCTCCTGATTTGAACATTTCCAGGATTCCCGAATGGTATTTCTTTAGTTAATATCGGTCTCTTCAAACATTATTACCAACTGTTGAATGAGAAGCAATATTGGATATAAAACATCTTCCTGATATGACTTGGTATCTTATTTTCTTTCTCCAACATGCTCTAACCATCTCTTTTTAGCATGCCTTGACAAAAATTTCAAACAAAAAACATTTGAAACCCATTTCATGCACAACCTAGGCGTATATTATCTCCACCTTTCAACTTCCACTCCTTTCCCTATGCACTCTCTCCTCCTCTCATCCCCACACAACCTGTTGTTTGCAAACTATGATATCCTCCTTTATTCTATTTTCTACTAGCATATAATGGAATTCAACACTTCAACTAATGGAATGCCCGATATTTCCAATATGAAGATGGACTTTGGTGAAACTAACTAAAGAAAAAAATTAAGACAACATCCAAATAATGAAGTCCAATGCTTCAAGAGTGTATTTCAATGAAGTTTCATTTTGCACATGAGAAGAGCGATTCTAGCAATATGAACCCCATTCATTACAAGGCCCAAAAACAAACATGAATCCTCCAAATTTTCAACACCCTATTGATTTTTGATATAAACACATTTCTGCAATAGATTGGGGGATAAAAAATTTAAATTTTATTTTTCAGATTTTGAATATGAACATGAACATAATGGAGGAAAAACAATGGAAGGAGTGGCCAAGATGGAGAGAGAGAGAGAGAGAAGAAATGCAAATGAGTAATGAATGTCATAGATTTGCATGTGGTTTGCACTGCTCCTCTGTTGACAAAATGAAAGAATGGTGGACAAACATCAATGGTTGTTACACGTGGTCTGCACTGCTTGGCCCTTGAATGAACCACTTTGGATGAAAGACAAATGAATGGAAGGAAAATAGAGAGGTCAAGCAAACCTAATTTTATACCAAATTGAAATGAGAGAAAAAATGAGATTGCTCTCAAATCAAAATTTAGTCATTCACATCACACCAAAAAACTATTACATAAAATTGCCTTTATAAGGCCATTATTCCCGTATGAAACCAATTATGGGAATATAACTTCCAAAACCTAATTTATTTAATAAATTAACAATAGCATGTTAATTTATTTATTTAACTACTTTATGTCATGTACTAAATTCTAACAATATGTTCAAATAAATTATTGACCTATAAACCATAATCCTTTTTAATTATAATAAATTATCAATATTTTAAAAATTCCTTAATTCTAAGTTTAAACCTACCCCTCACACTATTGAAATACATACCCTCTTTGTTATGTCTATATCCTTTAGAACCATTTGAATCCACTCGTTATTCACATTCTATTATATATCTCACGTAGTCATCAATGTCTTCTTGTAAACCACCATAGATTATGAACCATACACATTGCTTGGTATCCAAATAATTATATGAGAGTATATATATAATACAAGACGCTCACTGAAATGATCATGATTCTAAAAGTTGATACCTTTTTAATGAGCACACAGTTATACTAAGAGGGGGGTGAATCAATATAATATAAACTTTTACTTTTCAAACTCAATCAATCGCATCTACACATATGCAAGATCTAGCAATTAAGAACATAATGAAAACACATGATTTGTGTGGAAATCCTTTCAAGAAAAAAGCCACGACAAAATATTGCTTTTATATTATAGATTGATCTTCTTCTTTTTCTTGTAGGCTCCAACCTACTAGAGACTCCAATCTCCACTTGATAGAATTATAGGCACCAACCTATTGGAGGTTCCAACCCCCACACAAACTGAGCTCCAACCTAGCAAGAGGATCCAAACTCTATTTGATAGGCTCCAACCTCCACATAAACTGAGCTCCAACCCACCAAGAGGCTCCAACCTCTATTAATCCTTTAATGGCTAATATAGTTTACTTCACATGATCTTCCTCTTATAAAAATGTTTACACCTCTCACAAATTTGATCACACACTTCCTTCCCTTCAAATATAATCACACACTTCTTTCCCTTACAAATTTGATTACACACTTCCTTCCCTTCAAATCTGATCACACACTTCACACAATCCTTTCTTTACAAATTTGATTACAATCATGCAAAATCCTCCTTCAACATATGATGACAAATATGACTATGTCTTCATTCAAATTTTTTTCTCTTTGTTGTGCCCTCAGCACACATGCCCCGTTCGGAACAGGGACCCTCTCTTTCCTTCACCCTGTCGAGTCATCTTTGTCACCACCTCATTTTGTGTGCCCCTGTTTTGGTGTCCTAGATGGTCAGTGTGTCTTTGAAGTCTCACCTCAAGTTGACCATGTTTCATCCCCTCAAAATTTCCCAAGTCTTGGGTCCTTTGCGGAGTTCCCTTGGCATTTTTCCTATGTCAACGTCCTTGGCACCCTCTGGGCCCAACCTCTCGAGTTTCCTATCGCAGGTTTCCTTTCAGTACTTACCATTCCAAATGGCCAAAGGACCTTGTCCTTTCGTGTCTCGGGTCCTGGTGTTTCATTCACCACTTTTCCGTGTCTTCAGCAACTAAGTTCAAATTGGATGGCTTTGAGGCCTCTCAGACCCGGCCTGTCAAGATTCTCCTTCTGGACTTCTGTCACGTTTCCACCATTTCTAACAGTCGCCCTTCAATGGCTCCCCACCACTCGGAGTCCAACTTTCTTGCTACCGCCCTCATTTATCTACAAAAAAAAAAATTTACGGCCCTCATCCCATGTCCTTCCAACCACCAGACTCCGGCTCACCCGCAGCGGATCCCGAATTTAAACTTACCAACTTTTCGCCCATCGTACGAGCATTTATGGGGTGTATTAAATGTTGTTATGGGTGTAAATATGTGGCCCAACTTGTCATTTTCACATGTCAGGTTGGCTAGAGGAGTTTAGAGTGAGTTTAGAAGTATCCAGTGTCTTCGTCTCATGTCGCCCCTGTGCCCGCTGCCTTCATCAACCAATTCCTTGCGGATCTAACAGCTCTTTTCACCGGGTTCTTGAGGTAGGTTTTCCGTCCACCCTCCCACTTTCCTTTTTGGTGATTTTGTGTTAACATAATGGATAAAAAGGATTAAAATGCATTTGCTTGATAGAAGAGGGTTAGGCGTAGAAAACCCATATGATGAAATCTCAAGAAAACCCATCAAGTCGTCACATAATTAAATCCGCAACATTATCACCTCGGCACCATTCTTCCCACAGAGCGTCCGCACCCTCCGAGCCCGAGCCTTCCCATAGCTGTCGGTAAAACTTCAAACTTGACCAACTTTGGAATGGCGACATGTTTCCCCGGGCCCGTGACCCCAGATTTCCTTTGACAGTTCGCAATCAGGACTTAACAAAACTTGAACTTCCAGCCTCCATTCATACTTCCCAGGCCCGTTCCTGTGGGATTCCATCCCCGGGATGCCACATGGTTTTTTCTATTTCAAACGGCATAATGGCCCCGTCCACCCGAGCCTTGGGATCCGCCTTGCTATTTGCCGCCCGAGTTAAACAAAACAAAGTGACATATCCCTAGTGTCCTCCAGGTCCTGGTTCGCAGAGTTCCATCTGCGAACCTCCATTGCAGCTTCGTCATTTCTCATGACCATCAGGTGACCACCCTCTGCCCTCTGAGTCTCGAGCGTCCCAATGTTGCATGAATAATAAACAAAAAACTTAAGTTCCTTTGCTTTCACCGGACCCACTCCGTCGGACCTCTGCCGTCGGGATTTTGTCCCATCTCGGTCGATGCAAAAGGGAAATCCACGCCCGACTTTCTGTGTCCTAGAGTCTGATTCCCCAATTGTTGATGAAAAACTTAACGAATAAAATCTGGAAGCAAAGTCTAGGTTCGGGTCTAGTCCACCAAGTCACTCCCATCGGACCTTCGCTTAGTGCATGTCGTTTCAAACGACCATCCTCAAACAGCCTCCTGCCCCTTTTGATTTGAAATTTTAAGGGATTAACGAGTGATGCCAGCCATCCTTCAAGCTTACGGGTCCCAGACCCCGGAACTCCATTTCATCACAACCGTTCCAAACAACGAACCTTAGATGGCTTTCCCTCCTCATGGCTCTAGGTGCCCTAATGATGATCCAAATTACCTTCAATCTGGAAACAAGTCTCAACCCAGGTGCTCAAATTGAACCCTCTCCTGCATGGACCTTTCAAATCATTCAAATCTGAAGTTAGGAGAGACCATACAGATTGCCCTACCTTATTCGCCCTTTAAGACATCATTCTTGCCAGGGAAGTCCGGCCCTGGGGCTCAGGCTGTCCAAATTCCCTTCAGTAAACTGCTAATGACATCTTGAAGTAAATGTTTGATTTCATGAATGATGTGTTATCTAATTGGACTTCATCCAACAAATATTTTGGCTAATGTTGGTGTCTTCATGCTTGATTATGCTCATCATGCCTTTGTTTGCAAGATATATGGAATCAAGTGCAGGACCCTCGAGGGCAACTGCAAAAAAAGACAAAGGAAAGAAGTTAGGAAGAGCTCCTCACAGGAAGGAGGACAAGGATCAAATGAAATACCAATTCCAAGGGGATCCCTTGCACTCAAAGTTCGTTACAGACTAGAAGGAGATTATAGATACCAATATCGACCACATCAATGTTGATGAATTTAAACAGAGGGTCAGAGTCAACCTGACCACAGACAATGCAAGGCTAATTAGAGGAAGTGGTATTGCCAAGGTTGCAGGCTTCCCTCCTACTCTTACCTCTCCTAAACTAGTGATGGCTTGAAAACAAGCATACCAACCTGAGACCTGGACAATAATAGAAAGAGATGGGAACATCTTAGCTGACATGTCTCCCTAGGCAATAACAAAGACTTTCCACATTCCCACCTTCGGGGAGATGGAGATCCCTACTATTTCAAACTGCAAGGCAATGTGGGATGTAGATCCCGTTGGATGCAAGAAGCTCATCAACCAATATTGGTTAAAATAAAAAAAGGGTCAACGTTGCAAAAGTCCCCCAAGAACTCTTTCCTAATGATTTCTTTGAAGATTATCATGACTTAATAACCCTGCTAAGCTGAGTGATGGGTTTTCCTACCGCTGCATACTTCCAAGAGTTGATGGTCTACTTTGTTGAGCAAATTCTTTGAGGAAAGGAGGATAATACCACGCAAACTACATTCTATTGGGAAGAGATAATAAGTGACTGCTTCCACCAATAGTTCATGAATGTTAAAAAGACCTCCAAGTTCTATATGACGTCCTATCTGATTTATTCTTTGGCCGAATGGAGGCAGTAAAATGGTTTGTTTAGAGCACTGGATGAAGAATCGGGTCGGGAACTGAAGGTCTACGACAGATATCCTCAGCTTCAGTTTAGAAACTTCAAGAAGTATTATTGCAGGGTGAATGACGATTTCATAGGTCACATTATCAAGTTGTTCAAAGGTGATTTTGAAAGGTGAGTCTCCCACAGTGCTCGAGCGTTCCTCAAACAATACGCCTTTTTGTTCATTCAATACCCCAAATTCACATACATTCACGCCCAAGGCTACACAGAAAGGCCAAACAAGTTGACCTGGTATCCTAATGACCGAATTGTATTGTTAGAACTCTCTCGGCAGTTGCAGCATGTGCACACCTTGCTAAGTAGCAAGCACTTGGCAGGCATCCCTTATCCCCTTTCTTTTGGCCAAGGGATGTATAAGTTGCAAACCTCTCAATGTGCTAGAAATTCAAAAAAGGAGTTGGCTAAGTATCATTTCTGACTTCATACTGCCCGTCCATGAATTGACCCTTATGGGAATATAAGGAAAGCACTTGGACCCAACTACGCCCATTTGCATCATGTTGAAGATTTATGGGAAAATTGCCAAGATGATAAGGAGGTGCGCATGAGACATTATATGCGAATGACTGCCTACTTCATAAAAAGGGTGTATTTGTTTCTTGTACCTGATCAAGTTGAGGAAGATGAAAGCACAATAATGGATCCTAGGTACAATGTAGTTGCTAACTTGTCACTTCCTTCAATAGACTGGGACGAGCAAGAGGTCGACGATCTCGATATCATAACTAAGCCAATCAAAGCTCGTACCAAAGAATGGGTCAATGGACAAGTAGCCCAATTAAAGCAACAAGGGGTCATCCTGACCTATCAAGGGCTCGAAAGTGATCCTAGTGCAATAGATGATGGGGGTTGCTACAGCCTCGCAGGAGAAGCATCCAAATCTCCTCCACTCACTCGCTCCAGAAAAAGAAAAGAAACTGAGGAGCAACAGCCTAACCCGAAGGTGTATGCAAGAAAGGTTGTGGAAGGCGAACCTTCCAAGAAACATAAAAGGTCAGGCAATACTGCTACAGTTCCTGTTATTCAGGAGGACCCTCTCCACGAAGGAGAAGAAATGGAAGCAGATCGTCCCAAGTCTCCACTGGCAGCCTTCATCACTGTTGTTTCCCTTCCATCCATCTCTCAAGCCACGATTGCCACATCCCCACCTACGGTGGAAATTTCGGTCCACCTTGCCTCTTCTTCACCAACTAGGTCGGTCATGGTAGTTGATTCCTCCTTTGCCACAACTTCTCCACTTTCCTCCGCCTCCATGTCTCCCACCACATCACTTCAGCTGGCAGCGGCAACAATACCAATACCAACGCTTACATTACCAGAGGCATTCTCGTGGAATATGCATAATGTTCCCTCTAAGATTTCCCAAGTATTGATGAATCCCACCATCCAAGCTACCTTAGCGCAGGTTCTTGCTAGTGTTCCTATCTTAAAGCCTCCAACTGAACCGCCAGCAATGGAAGCCACAATGCAAATCTCTGAGGAGTTGGAATGGAAAGAGAGGGAAGCAACAAAAGCATTGGAGGAGGAATCAGACGACTACCATGAGCATCTAGACTATCAACACTTGAAAATTGATAAGGTAGCTCATGAAGGAGAGGAGACAGGATATTATGAAAGTAGAGATGAAGAAGAGGATGCCGACGGCAAATTAATTGTACAAGCTTTTGATCCTGACATTGAGGAAGAGCTAGCCTGGAAATTAAAGGATGTTGGGGAAGAAATAGAAAGACCACCTTCCGAAGAAAGAAGACACAAAGATGATAAGATGGAGGAAAGCATGGAACCTCCAACAGGTGAACAATAAGAAGAAGGCCCCAGGCATGGTGAGGAGATGCCTCTCCCTGAAGGGCAGGGAGAGCAAGAAAAGAAAGAGCATGAAGATATGTCACCTTTGCGTAAGGAAGAGGAGAATATAGAAGATCAACCTGAAAAGGAGATCCAAGCTGATAAGACCCCTGAAATAGAGCAGCCCGAGGAGCACATGCATGAAGATGAACGTGATGAAGAAAATGAAGATGAGAAAGAAGAGGAGGCTAAGAGGGAAGAAAGTCCCAAATAGTGCCTACCCACCAAGTCCCCAATCAAGCACTTAACATTCACCTGAGACTCCGATGAAGAAGAGAAAGAAGACACTAGGGTGGAGAAGGAGGCTTCCGAAGATAGGGAAATTGAAGTCATAAGGGATGAAGAAAAAGATGACAGTGAATCACCCAAAAGAAAGGCTCAGATGCTCGAATGGTTAGAAAAGCAACTTGAGAAGAAGGCTCCTGCCCCGAGGGATCCAAGAGAAAGATTGGAGGGTATCCTAGCCCAAGCACAGATCACTACCAAGAAAGAGAAGAAGCCCAAAATCATATCCAAGGTGATGATGGATGCTTTTGGATCCCGAACTATGCAAGTAGCAACACCAGTGGTGGGCAAAGAGGGGGTAAGCTATAATGTTTCCACTATTGATTTGGGAACAACTACCAGAGAGAAGAAAGTGGACCACCTCCAAGAGTCTGTTGCTACGGTAGTGCATTTAATTCAACAATACAATATTTTGAAAGAAGAGCTTAAAGCACAAGTGGCTGATCTGACAACTTACATCCAACAGTGGTCTTCAACAGAGGAAGTGCCTACCACATCTTCGGCCCCACCACAGTTGCTATCAAAGGAGCAAATAGACAATCTCGAAAAGAGGAAGAACTTGGATAAGACACAAAGAGTTGGTTTCAATAGGTCTTGTACGTAGGAGATATGGGCATTAATCATTTTATGAGGACAACAAACAAGTTCATGGATCTACAACAGTCTCTTGAGGGTACAAGGAAACTTTGCACTGACTTCCCGGAAGGATATGAGTCCACCTACCCGAAGATTGAGGCTATTCTCAAACTGCCAAGCACGACTTGGGAAAAGGAGCTCGCATTCAAAAAGGATGACCACTAGCTAGTGGATGTATGGAAGCGTGACTTCGAGAATCGAAAGGAGATGTTGGAGCAAGTGCTTGATAAGGTCAATCCAGACATCGAGTGGGCTAAAGAAATTAGAGTCGATTGCGCCCGATACTTGAAACTAATGACGGGATATGATATGCCTGTCGTATAGATGGACCCAAAGAAAATAAAGCCCCACTTCCAAAAGAAGATTGAGGACGGGATGTCGAATGAGATTACCACTGATTTCATGAGCTTTGCTACCTGAGCCTTCACCCAGTTAGAGCTATTTTCAAACCACATTGCTAAGTATGATGAAGATTGGGAAAAGCTCACCGAACAATCCAAAGAATGGAGTTATCAAGTGTTGCGATCCGAAATCATAGATTTTGATAAGCTCCAACCGCTAATTCTGAAGTTCATGGAGTATGCTGCTTTGAAGAAGCAGGAGGGCAACCCTATTATTGGTGAAGAATTCCTGACAGAGTAGCTACAACAAAGGGAAATCAACAAAAGACAAAAATGCTACAGTGTTGTCACAAAAGACAAAATAGGGATAAGGACAAAGTTGTATTTTAAAATGTAATATATTGGGGGGTAGGTATAACCCTAGTTTGTAGTGAATCTTGGCTACACAATGCAAATTAATCTTGGCCATTCATTCTAGCTTTTGGACACTATAAATAGGGGGTCTCCTCTCATTTTCAAAGAGAGTTGAGTTGTTGTAATGACATGTTGCAAATTTTCTAATAGAAATACATTGAATTTGGTGCATTTCTAAGTTTCTCTACATGTTTCATGATTCATCTCCCATAGTTAGATGTTTTGGTTAGATTTTCTTTGTTATTTTTAGATGGTTTTAGATTTCTTCAACAGATTTGGTAATGTTGTTATGTGGTTATGAAAATTTCTACTGTGTAGATGCCCTCCTAGTCCATACTTTTTGTTGTTTGTTGTTGGTAAATGGTTGTGTAAAGTTAGTCTTGACTTAAACTCAAAGTTGCTTTAAAATTTTATCTTTGTTCATGCATGTATATGGTGGATGAATGGTAAAACATCTACAAGCCTTAGAAGATAGCACAAATTTCATGAGACTGTGAATTTTTTGGTTAAGTGAAATTTTGTTTTAAAGAAGTTGTCCATAGTAGAACCTCCATGACCACTGTTCATAGTTAGTTTCAGATCCAAGAACCTCTCCTCTTCCCTACCCTTTTTTCCTTTTCTTTTAGAAATAACTTATGCTAAGGTTCATTGCACATTGTAAAGACAAAACTTAAGAAAAACATTAGAGTTTCAAATTGTTGTTTGAACCTGTAGCAAAGTGCATGTAAATTCCTATTCCAAGAAACTTCAACCCACAAGATCCACTTCGCATCCAGCTACGTACGTTTGTCCTGCGATTGCCAGCAAGATCACATCAAATATCAATTGAGGAATTCCTTGCAAGTTGTGACCTAACACCTGAGAGACCTTGGGGCGATTTTCAACAACTTGTTGTTGGAAGTCTCCTTTCAAGAGAGATAGTGTAGCTATGCATTACCTGTGTTGAGAGTGTGCAAAAACACCCATCAACACTCTCTAATGATGTATCATTTCTTCTTCTTTCACAATATTAACATATCTTCATCTATTTAATGTAAGTCTAATTTGCACTTCATTTTCTATTTTTTCTCTTTCAAATCTGCTCTTCACATTAGATATATTTCATTTATTTATTGCTTGAATATATAACTCACATGCCTCAACCTTTGTTTGTATCTTCTTGAAAGACACTTCACTTCTTAACAACCACACCTTTTCATAAATTAATTACTACAAGAGTGTTGATTAGGAGAGAGTCGGCCTCATTGATGAAAGTATCATTATTTATTTTGCAAACTTCTGAACACCAATTTTGAGACAAGTCGGCCATACAAATAATAGATTCCTTTATATTTAAGTTTAAACTTTGAATATTGGCACCAAATCCAAATCGACCAACATGTGTCAACCCATATAAATAAGTTTAAATCGTTAATATAAACTCCAATTAATGCATGGTTGTTTCACATTCTTTTAACTTTGTTACATGTAGAAGAGTCGGCCTAGATGGAGATCTTTATCATATTTATCTTTAAATATTTAAAATTGATTCTAGAAGAAAGTCGACCTTATCCTTGTTTTTGTCCTTCACCAAAATTCTTCAATGGAGACACCACTATAAGGAATAGTCAACCATATCAAGTTGTCTTAAATCTGCCTTTGCTTTTCATAATAGCCACGAAATATAATTCAATGGTGACTATTATGCCTTGCATACACACCCCAACTTTTTGCTTGGAAAATTCAGGGACCCCCTCTGTTTTCCTTCATTGCGTTGTTTGGTTTTTGTCATGTTTGCGCTTTGTCGTTCTTGTTTTCATCTTTTCTTGTGCCTTGTCTTCTTTTCCTTTTCTCTTTGTCAAATTCAAGTTTCAGACTAGAACTTGCACTCTACACCTTTGGAAAGTTCAAGTTCTTGTTTCCATCTCGACTTTGATCTCTGCTTGTTGGTCGTCTTTGTTTTGTCGAAATCAAGTTTCGAAATGGAATCGACACCTAACACCTTTCAAGGTTTCAAGTTCTTGGTTCCATCCTGACTCTGATCTTCGATTCCTTGTTTTTCTTTTGTCTAGTTCGAAATTGAGCATCAGAACGAAACTGGAACAAGGAACCTTTCCGAGGTTCTTGTTCCTAGTTTTGTCTTGATCCCGATTTTTGCGTCCGTTGTGCTTTTTTGCCTATTGGGTTCTAGTTTCGAAACCTTCTTAGAACCTTGCACTCTTTAAAGGTTACTATGTCGAGTTAGTCCCAGATCCCGATCTCCGACCCGTTTTCGTTCGTCTTCGTCCTCGTCTCATCATGTCGTTTGTCTCTAATTTATTGTTTGTTCGTTTTCGTCTTGTATCGTTTCTTCATTTTTCATTTTTGTGTTTGGTTTTGATCTTAGAAAATACAAAAAATTAAAACATTTCAAAAATACAAAAAAATAAAATAAAACATTTCAAAAATACAAAAAAATTGAATACTGGAAAATCATAAAATCGTAATTCATTAAATAAAAAAAAATAATATAAAATACAAAAAATCAAAATTAAAATTTGAAAATACAAAAAAAAATTAAAACATTTCAAACAGAAAAAAAATAACAAACTAAAATCAAAAAAATAATAATTAGAAAATAAAAGTACAAATCCTTGTAAAAAAATGTTTTAAAGGTTAAACTGATATATAATAAACCTTTTAAATAAATTAATCAGAGAAGAACTTTTAACAATTCTAAATAAAATGAAAAAGATTTAATTTAAATTAAATTTAAATGTAAAATCTAAAATTGACAAAATCTTAAAAAAGAAGAAAAGTTAAAAGTTTTAAAAACAAAATAAAAATTAAATAAAAATCTTTTAAATTTAAATTTAAAAGATTTAAAAGATCATAAAATCATAAAAAAAATCTCGAATCCTTCCCGCAAGGCAGAGAGGTATTAGAGGTAAAAGGTAAAAGTTCGTTGGAAAAATTTGAATCCAATATCGCATGGTATTAAATCGTGGTAAAGAGAACATACTTCATGATTCAAGCAATAAAAACCCCGCGCTAGAAAATTTATGATCCCGAATATAGTAAAGAAGAAGAAAGAAAGGTAAAGTTCCATGTTTAGGTAAAAATCCGAACCCGACCTCGAAAAGGTAATAAAATAAAATTAAAATATGAAAGAAGTTGTTTTGGATTTTGGGTTCGGAGTGAACCATAGACTGGGCACTTCAATTTTCAGATGCATGGTACCAGTTCGATCCCTAACCCCGCTTAATGCAAAGAAAAAATGTCTTCTTCGAAATTTGGAATCAGACTGAACCTTGAAATTGGACAAAGGAAAAATGCTCGTGCAAGATTTGTTCTGAAACTTGCCTCCACCCACATTGAGCAATGTCAAGGTGTAGTTTCAACCCCACTCCCAAACATCATGTTTGCAAGAAGATATGGATGCAAAATTTGGAAGCGTAAGACAAGGCATTGGCACTGTTTGAAAGAGTAGCAATGGAAACACAGGAAGGCATGTGAGTCATTTGACAGAATGCCTCAATTAGTTGTCATCACATGGAATGCATTGATTGCCAGCTATGTGCAAGATTGAACTAATAAAGAGGCGTTTCGAGACTTTCAACAAATACAAATTTCAGGTGTAGAACCATATCCCGCATCTTCAGCAACGTCCTCCATGCGTATTAAAAATGGATGCTTTGGAACTTGGTGTGAATCACGGGAGTTGTTTGATTGAGCACGCTTTAGAAGATGTCACATTATGGAATATGATGATTGCAGGAAACACGTGACGTGGATTTTTCGAAAGCATTTGGAAGCTTTCGAGCCAAACACAATTAGCATAGGTAAATCCAGATCCTCCCTTCCCACATTGAATAAAGGCTTTTATCAGATGTTGTTATTGCAATGCCTCGGTAAAAATGTATGCAAAATATGGAAGCTTCCAAATAGACGGTAGAAGCATGCACAAGGCATTTGAATTGATTAAGGAGGTGTAATCTCATAGAATACCTTGATAGCAGGGTATGTTGAAAGCGAAATTCCAAAAGAGATGTCATGCCATGGAATGCAATGCTTGCATGATATGCACGAAATAGATCTGTTGACAAAAGGCTTTACAAACTTCAAAATCAAATGTGATGGGCAAGTGATGAGCCAAATCCTACAACCTTTGTCATCCTCACTACCTATGCGCAAATGAGAGCTTTTGAACAGGATTGGATCTCGATGAGAGCACAAAGGGAGCGGACCTTTATCAAAGATTGTAGTTGCAATTTCTTGGTAAACATACATGTAAAATGTGTAAAGCATAGAGAAGGCATATGGATTGTTCGAAATTTTTTCTCAAAGCACTCTCATGTCAAACGATGAAAGCATATGCGCAACACATGAACTATTTGACAGAATGCCTCAAAGATGGTGGTGTTTGCACAAAGGGTAATTGCTTGAATCGGTTCTAAAAGTGGGAATCACCTTGATAGACATGTGTGCATAATGTGGAAGACTTGAATTTTGCCTTTACCAACACTCCCCCATGCGCATTGCGCCGGGTAAATATTGAATGCAAGTTAGGAGGCATAACGATGGCATGTGAATTGTCAAACAGGGCGCCTCTCTAAGATATTAGCGCATGGGAGGCAACGATTGCAAGATATGCTGAAAATGGACTTGTGAGGGAGATTTTTTACAAAACTTCCACGCAAATGCAATGGAAGATTCAAAAGCAGGGTATGTGAAATATGGTGAAAAGGAAGCATATGCGAGCCTTGAAGAAACGTCGTCTCATGGAGAGAAAATAAATGGTTGCAAATTGTAATAATATGGAAGCCGAGAAGGAATGAAGAACGTTTGACAAAATATCATGAAGAGAGAGTTCACCTCATGAAATGACAAATGCAACATTTGCTAGATTCACATGAACTGGATCTATCGAGCAAGTATAACAGAAATTAGAGCTTTGGGGCAGGCCATAAAAATCCATCAAAAACATAGATAATGAGTGTGAAATGCTTGACAACACGCCTCAAAGAGATCTAATCTCATCGAATGTCACTTTGGAAAAATATGCACTGAAAGGACCTATTAATAAGGCATCGGAAAAGTGTTTAAGCGGATAAATCGATAGGGTGAAATCAAAACTTTGCCACAGTTACCAGACTCTTCTTTGTCCGTGCCATCATAAAATCTAGTCAAATGTTGAAGTTGCAATTACCTTGGTGGACATGTATGTTAAATATGGGTAGGACACAGCCTGAAATGTAAGTGGAAAGCCTTCTACAAAAAATGCTTTGAGAGGATAAATTTGAAGAAATGTGAATAGTGTTGCAAATTGACTTATTGAAGGTTTGAATCATAAGGTTGCTATTTTCACAAGAGTCGGATCTTGAGACTGAATAATTTTCATTGATAAGGGTTATGGTAGAATTTATTTGAATAGGAGGAAGACAAGATTTTATGTTAAAGACATGACATGGAAATTGCATAAGTTAGTAAACTGAAAAAGAAGCTTGAAGTTATCTTTGATCAACCATCTTAATAAAGTGCAAATGGATAATGACTCAATTTGTTTCTCAAATGGAGATGATACTTGGCAAAAACAATTGGGATAAAAAAGGAGATCATTTGTAGGTAAAGGTTATAGAAAGAATTCTTTTGGAAAAGGATGAGTAGATCACTTTGTCAAATAGATCAATTATGATAAAAGAAAATACACTAGTTTCTCATTTGGAAAATTGGAATGAATTGTTGCAGGATGTGCATCCTATTGAAAGCACGAGTGATCTTACACAAAAATGGGAAACTCAAAAACAAGTTAATGACCTTGGGAAGGTTAGATAAAGATAAATCTTTACTTTCTTGATTGCCCGAGCTTAGATGAGATGGTGGAAGTCGTTTGAGTGTGGGATATTAACAATTTGTATTACATCAATTGACAACATCCTTTGCATTTGAATTGCAAGGAGGGGGATTTATTACTAAATCAATTATGAAATTTAAAGTTTATTTTGATTTAATTGAAATAATATGAAATTTAATTGATTTTTGAAATTAATTATTAAATGATTGATTTTATAAATTAATTAATATACATTTCTAATTTTTAGGTGCTTTTTCAAGAAAAGATGATAGATTGTGATAGAGATGATTCATTACAAAGCTTGCATGTGGGAAGAAAGTTTCTAAAAAGATTATCGAATTGAGGGTGAATTGAAAGTATGGCAGGCCCATTTTACACAACTTCTGGAGAAAGATATTCCTTTACATCATGCAACACAGTGAACTCGGAGTTTAAATTGGAAATCACAATCGTCACAGGAGTCAAACTGGAAATACAATTTTTGAACTGAAGATCACTGAATTTGAACAAAGGCTGAAACATATAGTTTCATTTGGAGAATGATTGAATGCTACAACTTTTACATGACCTATTTTAGTAGAAATTATGGAATTTATTGAGCTATTTATTGTCAAAATAAAGCTCATTTGGAGGGGTTAGAATTTTAGGAAAATCAGTTAGAAATTTTGCTTAGAGCTAATTAGAATTTAGTAGTAGGATAGATAATACATTTTTATTGCATGATGTAATTTGAGGATATTGGTTTTTGTACATTGGTGAAGTTTTTTCCAGAATTGTAAATACTATTTATCTATTTTACCATAGTAGAAATAGTCAGATTCAAACCTGTCTTGAATTGTACTATGGAATGATATTTATTTGGTTAACTGTTTGATTTGAAGATCTTTGAGGAATGAATGAAGTTTTATCTTTTCTTTTGTTCAAATTGTGATTTGTGATCTGTTATTAAAGTTTTCACTATGAATGAACAAAGCTTTGTATTGATTACAGATTGAATTATTCTGCAGTTTAGTTTAGGAATTCCTTGAAGAGTAATAGGTCTGGTTAACTAAATGAATCAACATTTTTTCTCTCTTGCGTTCCTAATCTATCTTTTTCTCTTTTTTTATCACTCGACTAGAGTAGGTTTAGGTAGAGGTTTGATCTTGCAGCAACCATGAAGCTCAATAACCAACAGGCCCCTTGAACATTACAGCCTCATTGACCACTCAACAAAACAACAACATTGTGACCCAACATCCAAGACCTTGGAAGGTGATCAATTTAATGATTGTTTGTCTTTTTCAAGAGAGGTAAGGTGATTAATGTAATTTTTGGTTGTTGTGAGTTGGAGTGGGTTGGATCTTGGAAAACCTAGCTTTGATGGGTAGTCCTTTATGTATTCCTGAGATTCTTAACAAAATTCCATATCACATGCATAATGGGCTTCCATTATTTTTCCCTAATAGTGGGAAAATAGCTAAAGATCATGTTAATATTTGCAAAAACTTATTTACTTTTCTCAAGATTCACCATGAAGATACAACTTGTCAACTATTTGTCAAAACACTCCAAGGTACAACATGGCAATGATATGTTAATCTTCCACCAAATTTTATTTGTTCATGGATGGAGTTAGAAATTTTATTTGTGGATCAGTTTAACCCTTATGCACGTGCACAAGACCCATCATTTGAATTTGCAGCTACGAAAGGCCTACCATTGGAATCAATTTACCAGTTTAATCACAAGTTTTTGTTGATGTATCAACAAGTTCAAGCTTTAAATTTGGTTATTAATGATTATATGCTAAAGGAACATTACTATTAGTGTTTGAATCCATCATTTTCAGTAGAAATTAGATGTTGCAGGGAGGCTACCTCCCTACATGATGCATTGAACAAAGCTCTCTTACTGGCATAACATGACGTGAGAACTTTATGTAGCCATATTCAGGATTATAATACTCGTGTGCTTGCAAAGTGCCATCCTTTGCAACCTTACATCAGTTTACCCACCATCCCTACCTAGTTGCAATCATTCTCACCAAGTAGCTACAACCTTCCTAATCTTCCAAACACCACGTTTTCCAGTGCTTCAGATCAAATCAATCCCATGCAAGACCAATGGAAGAATCTATTTCTGCAAAATCCAACCATAGAGGTAAGTATTCCACTTGCCAATGAAGTTGTGACTTTATCATCTCTTTTCAGTCATATTCCAAAGCATAATGCATTGAATAATGATGAAGTTGTACAAACGAAGCATTTGATAAGCAAGTATATCATTTTGATCTTTTGTTTGACAAAGAGTGATGGGCAAGGTCGTTGATGTCACAACTTGCATCATTTAGTCAATTATTTATCAATCCAGGTGTGTCTCGGAGCTATATGTGATAAGGATGGTTGTCACAAATTTTTGGGGGTTTTGCATTGTAAACAGTGACTTCAGGTATTGATTTGGCTCCTTTAGGAGCTTTCAGGAGCTCTCAGGAGCTGAACTGCAATGACTAATTCCTAAGGATGAATTATATCCTATTTCCTAAACTAAAGTTTTGTTGACTTATTTTTTACTTCATTGGACTTGATTGAGACTGATTCATGGAGAAGACTAACATTTACTTTAATTCTTAATCTAAAATACGAAATCCAAATTAATTCAATTTTACTTCAAAAGAAATCTCTTAAGATTTGCTGGAAATTAAATGCTATTTTAAGAACAGAAATAGCTACAAGGAAATGAAAATTAATCTAGAAAACATAAATACTAATTTCCATGAACAGGTTTCCAACAAACTTCAATTTCATCTTTTCATAAGTTCCCATCATTGCTTCTAATTAAACTCAACAAATAATTACCAAACTTAATTCCTAGAAACAACATCTAAATCTGATTAATTTAATAAACCTTACAATGAATCTAACAAACTAATCTAACCATGATAAACTAAACTTAAAAGTGATTCAAGCAGAATTAACTATCTAGATTTAACATCCAATAAACTAAAAATGATTCAACAACTTATAATTCAAAATTGACATCTAACACTTCAGATTTAATATTAATGAACAAAAATAGCATAACTTGGTAAAATACCAATACAAGATTGATCCCTTTGGTTAAGCGGGCCCTGCTCTTCCTCAGGTAAGATCTCTTAACACAGTGATTCGAGTTAACTTCTTACTTTCATTCAAATTGATCAAAGTGGGACACAAAACAAAGTATTGCCATCAATTACAAAATTCTGATTGAAATTATCTAACTCCTATCTAAAACTGAAACATGGATATTTATAAACATATCCTTATTGAATTCACAATATGGCGATTAACTTCCAAGATTCAAGGCATCTAACTAAATATTAAAATAAAACTAAATCAAAACTAAAACATGATTGAGAATAGACATGGAAAAATATGCCAGATTGGCGCTGGGAGTAGAAGTTCCTTAACCGACTACAAAGAAGCCGATTTGGACTTGAGTGATTCATCATCTAGCTGGGCCAATCAATGGCGTGATTATCTTCCTTAATTAAACAAGGAGTTTAACTTCATCATCAGTCTTTTAAATACCCTGTATAAAACCCTTAAGAAAAGGATAACAATTATGGTAGTAAAAGATCAACATTGCATAATTATCTCATTAATATCATCATAAAGTAACGCATTTAACATAAACCATTACTTCAAATATATCTACCAAATTAGCTAAACATAAAAGCAAAGTAAGTAAATATATTAGTCTATAGTCTACCGCCAATCATGTTAATTAGCAAAAATAACAAGTCTTTTAAACATAAAATGATTTAAATGAAAGTATCCCTAAGCCTCTCATCAAAGAGCATGGAATGGATATAAATTCAGAGCCTGATGGAAATATAGAGTTAGAATCTAGTTTCGTTGGAAATGTTAATACTAACGATGATATTGAAAGAGATGAGGTATCAATACAAAAAAATTGTCACAAGGAATCACCAAAGTTGCTTTGAACATTCCTTATGAGCAAGATGCACAACAAGATGAGGGATGGACAAAGGAGCATGGTTCATGTTGGTTGGATATCCCATGTACGCAAAAACAATTAAGGGAGAGATTGGAAGAATTAGGAGATCCAAAGATATTAGAACTCGCTAGGCCAAATGGATGTAGGATACATCGGACATATCAACATTGTCAGATGGATTGCCACGTTTTCCTTGGTAGCATGGAGTTATATTTTAGATAGCTCATCGTTGTTGAAGAAATACTTATGGAAGATCCCTGGAGTACCTATCCACTCAATGAGGGAGGTGCGACAACTAGCACACATGAAAATGATAATAACTCCATCCAAAATGATGAGAGTAATTGTGAGAAGATGTTTACCTCTTCCCCATCATCTGATGACCTCGATCTTTGCATTGAGATGGATTCAACGACTGAAAAAATTTCTTTACCTTGTGCAAATTTACTAGATGTGGAAAATAAGTTTACTGATGCATTTACAGATGCTCACATGATAATGGGTAAGGAAGAAACATCCTTCGATGAGTCGACACAAGGAAATGATTCTGCTATTTTGAATGATAAACACACCCAGATGGAGAATGACATGGCTATGGATGAAGCTGCGAATGGATCTCGTCACGAGGGACAAAATGTTGAATGGAAAATTGAATCTTTGGAAGAAGTTCAAGTGGGTCAAGTAGATTGTCAAGAAGCTACTCCAGAAATTGAATCACTTCAGCATAACGAAGAAAACAAAATGGGGAAGTATCTAATTGATTTTGGTTTTGTTCATACAAATTTGTTGTTTGAAGAAAATCCTAGTTTATCATACACTAATGAATTTGATCTTAACAATGATGAAATTGATGTTGATTCACATACTCTTGTTGATGATATGCAAGAACATTTAATGAAATCCCTTTACAGAACATTTCAATGACAACAAACTATAGACACCTAAAAATGTCTCAATGGATCACATTGGCTAACTAACATCATTTCGTCCTCAAACCCATCCTCTTTTCACTTATTTAATTAAATAAGCCTAATTATTTAATTAAATGCCTTATTTTCACCTATTAATCTAATTGACTTAATTGGGTTAATTCACCTCCTCTCACACTAACATTTCATCTGATTTAATTAAATAATGCAAATTATTTAATTTTATCCCTAAGTCCTCTTATTGATTAAATAACCTAAACTATTTAATTAAATACCATATTTGCATCTCCTTTTCATTAAGCAAATCAATACTTTAATGAATATCCTCACATTCCTCATCTTGCACATTCAAATTTAGCTTTAATTAACTAAATTGCTAATTTCCCTCTCATCCACTTGCATAGGGAATATTCCAAAATAATATTCTCCTATTTTCCCAAAAAGACAATGACACTAAACAAACTTTGAAACAACTCTTAAAGTTGCTGCAAAGTGTGAGCTCTCGATTTTCTTGATCCATGTGATCTTTGATTCTCATCCATTGATGAGAATCCTCGATCCATGTTTCATCCTCCTTTCATTTGTGATCATTTATAGATCAAACCAATCTCATCCATTGCTTTTTCATTTGATCTCCATTAAATCAATTATTTAATGAATATCAAATAATTCCCCTAATTTTCATAATTAAAACTTTGTTTTAATTATCAAATTACTAATTCTCCCACTTGCAAGGGAACATTCCAAGGGAATATTCTTCCTTTGCACATTCCTCCAAAAGGGGAATGTTCCTTCCTCTTTTGCACAATTAAACTTTGTTTAAATTTGCAAAATATCTATTTCCTCACCCATGATAATATTCCAAAGAATATTATTTATCCTCACTCATTTTAAAAAGGGAATATTCTTACAAAACTTCATGTGCAAGTTAACTCAAAACTTCATGTGTAAGTTAACTCAAAACTTCTTGTGCAAGTTAACTTGTGACCTCTTGTACAGGTTAAAAGTGTGTTTGTTTGAAGGAATGAGAACCCTTGATTAAATATCAACTTGAATTCTCATCCCTTGATGAGAATCCATGATCCATGCCTCCAAATTCTTTCATCCTTGACCATTGATTAGCCTTTTTTATCTTAACCCTTCATTTCTCATTTGCTTTCCTATAAATAGGTCACTATTTGGAGACAAATGGATCCATCTTTTACCATCAAACTTATGTTGTTAAAATTATTTGCACTTGCACTCACATTTAGCACAATTTTAGCTTATTTTAATTTCACCATATTAGCTTCCATTAATGGCTTCCATGATAACATAGATGCATACATTTAGTTTATATGTTAATTAGGACTTTAATCTTTTGAAGCTTGCATGCATTTAGAGTAGAGTTTCATACATCCATATTGATCATCTTAGCATATGTCATGTTAATTTAACATTTAAATAATGTTCTATCACATATCTCTCATTGGTTTCATCGATTCTCTTCAATAGAATCAATTGAAGCAAGCTAATTATCCAAGGGATTGGGAAAGGGTTTCCATTCCACATCAATGCGACACCACTCCCCTAATAGGATAAGTTTCAATGTCTTAAATTAGAGGTTTTTCAAGCTTTCATGATTTAGAATGTTAGTTTTTTAACGTTTCTTTGTCTTTGCTTACAAAGGGAATGATCTTATTGGGATCGATGCTTTAGTGGGCTAAATATGCCTCCACCTATGGATCTGTGTGCTAACCCATACTATGACATGATCACATTTTACGCTAGAAGGAGTGGGAAATGAACTATCTGGCCAAATTTCTTTATATTTTTGCTTTGTGTTTCATGCATACAACGCAGCTTTTTGTATTAACCTGGCTTGTAGGTTGGGCTAATAAATTTGGAAGTGAAGAAGTCGCTCTCATCTTTAAACACAATGGTAATGTTTCTTTTTGACACTTTTAGCAATTATAAACCCATCTATCATTCTCTTTTTCATTTTATGCTTTAGGACCATTACCAATTTTCATTTGGCTTAAAAAAGAATGCTCAAAATGAGACTAAATACATTTCATCATTTTATTTTTGCACTTAAAATTAAACAAGGCAACTTAACATTTCGTTTGGTACATAAAATGAATTCATCTTAGTATTAGGGGTTAAAATTAATGATTGTTTGTTGTGTTTTGATTTACATCTTTGTTATTGAATGCATATGCAATTCTCTTGCACCACTTGATGATCTTGAGAAATAAAAAAACATTCCTTAACACTTTGTATAATCACCTACATCTTTCAATTTTGATTAAAAATGATCCCTTTGCTAGTGTAGGGAAAATGTGTGGTCTATGTTCTCTCCTTGTTTTCATGCAAATTGGGATGATCGAACTACAAATGTACTTCATTGCTATTGCT